>JAAXOA010003579.1:0-11284 GCA_036561885.1 Salina celebensis
AGTTAAAATGAAATGTGGAATGAACTTTATGAGAAGAGGAGGTTTGTTTGAATTAAGGAAATTTGAAGGTTAATTTTAATTGTCACGATTAATAAATGAATTGCCAATTTGTACAATATGGGGAGAAGAGCTGTGTTGCTGGTGCAACCGTAGAAAATCAAGTGATGTGTAGGTACACGAAAATGTTGTACAAAAAGTTAATCACAAAAAATACGTACGTGGCATTCTCAGAGTGATGATGCTGGAGAAAAATTATACACAATGTAAACATGTTTTAGATAGGCTGCTTTGAAACCAATGACTTACAAGAATACAGTTTTAAACAAAATGCAACCGGGAAATTACAGTAGTTTACCTTTTTTACATGAACAAAGAGAAAACATAAATTGATTACAATAAAGCACAGCGCTGCGAACAAACATTTTCTACGTATTCATGGATAAGAGGTTGCTTATCATACTGAACACATTCAGCCATGCAAATATCGCCCATAAACGCGTTCATTAAATTTGTTTTGCACGCAAAATTTTCATAGAAAGACGATAATAGATTGTTCCATTGATACTAATACATCTACCATTGTCATTCAAATCATAACCTCCACGGTCTCTGCCTATTATGTATCGAGAATAACATTTTAAGGGGGCATTGTTCATAATCGGACGAATTTTCTTGGGATTTGCAATCCGACGACTGGCTGCTGACCAAGTAAGTGAATTGTACCAACCTGATTTACCTTCATTTACATTCAGAGCAAAGAATTGAAGAATTATTGGAACCTCGTTGCTCACAGAGAAGTCAAAATATGTATAGTCTCGCAAAACCACAAGGCAATTTTCGTTTTTCAGCGGAGCAAGTAAATTATACAAAAACGCAGAACTATATGTAGTGGCGTAGTTCCGTTGTGCCTCGCCTTGAATTTTTAGAGCTAGATTCATAACTGGTGAAGTACTATCCTCCGTTGGAAGGACTTTCTTTTCGGTATTACAAATTAAGATGGCAACAGATAGAATTGCAAACAGAAACTTTAGCATGATTTTCACTTCGGTAACGATAGAATGTATCGGTATGCTTTGAATATTGCGCGTGCAGATTCGCTGATAATTATCAACTGAAAAGAATTATGTAAATTTACCCAGTTCCCTTTTACTAAAACAATTTTCTTATTTATTCTATTAATGACATTTATGAGTGTAGACAATTTTGGCAAAGGATGAAATGTTTGTTTGGAACTACACTATAGTTCCACTTGTATTCGCGCAAGTTTTCTTTTCTGAAACCTCTTTTCTTTTCTAAAATTAGCAAGTAAAGCAAATGATGTCGCATGGCACTACTGACTATCTCTTTTCAGTCGCTTTTCAATTGTTTACAAGCTATGAATAGCGAAGGTAGGAATTGTTGTTAAATGGTCATTCCTGGCTACAATCACACACTCACAATACAAAATTCTTAGATGAAAGTTTGCCTGACACTCACGTGCGTTTTCATTTTAACCATTATAGTAAACACTGGAGCTCATCATGCTTGTATTACGTACATTGTTAAGGACCTCGCCAGCTTCTTTTTAAACCCATCGTGATGAAGGACTCTCTATCCGGTTCGCAAGAAACCTCGTGAACAGTCAGTCTGGTACTTTCTAATTATATACACACATGCAATTTGCAATTATATTCATATGCATGGCATTCAGCGTGAGTTGGTTAACCTTAAAATTAAAATAGCTGCAATGGTTGTTATATTATGAAATTATTGGTGCTTTGGGATATACTAAGTTTCAGTTCTGTACGAAATAGATAAATGAAATCTACAGAGTCCCAATTAGCAGGTTGGTATCTAGGTGGTCAACGAACATAGTCGTTTTAGTCTCATTGGCTTACCATGCGGCGTTTAACGGTTTTTTATTACAAATTGAGACAGTCATTTTTCCATAACGTCTTCAACCCATTTTCTTGATCCTAATAACGTCAATCGCACCAAATTTCCAAGGGAAGCATTGATTTGTTTCTTCATTTAAAAACTCATATTCTTGAGCGACGGAATTTTTGTGATATTTGTTCGAAGGAGGCGCTCGGCTCTGAAAAATTAAAACCACACAAAATTTCTCGCAAACCAATGCACGACTAATTTAATTGCGTGTTTTGTGATGCACGATTAACCAAATTTACTTGGTAACTCTTAACATCCAATGTCTTTAATTTAAAAGAATTGTTTTACGTCATTTCATACATGTAGTTTGTTTAAAGAATACTTACGATCCTTTTATTTGATTGGAATGGAGAACGAATACTTCGGTTTTGTATAAGAGGTTACCCTGGCTACCCAGTGGACGAACGACGACCATTGCTTGTTTTCTTTGTTTCGTTATTTACTTGTCGGAATGGAAGCAATAAATGGGCCCTACAATCGAAGCGTTTATGTAGCTCTTGAGGCTAAGACATTATTACATACATTTTGTAATCAACAATGAAGAGCACTCACTAGTGACAATATATATTACTGGTTTGGATTATTCAAGTTCACGAGAGCCCTGTATAAAAATTGTGAAGAACTACCACATATTTAAAATATGAACATATTGCTTTCAAGTATACTCTTTCTCAACTTCATAATAACTGCTTGATACTAAATTATTTTTCTTTCCATAACTTAATTGCCTCAAGCCGCGCAGTGCTTGCGTGTGATAACTCAGAATGTACCTGATTTAGGGCGTGAATGGGTAGAGGTTGAAAATTAATTAAAAAAGAGGTACCTCTACTTGAGCATGGCTCAATCCTAATGATGAAAGCATAATACTTATGGTAAAGAAACTACCTGGGCATTGTATTCAGACATTTTGCGTATTACTTGAGCCCTACGAGCCAAAAACCAGTTCGATTCTTGACGTTCTTCTATATTGTACGTTTTCAAAATTTCGCTGGCTTTAGACATTTAGCGCATCCAAATATTGCCCACTGATAATCAACAAGTTCCAAAGCTGGGTGAAAGGTAAAAATGTACCGAAAATTTCAAATTGGATTATTCTTTGCTGCTTGGATTCTACCATGTCCTGCGTACTACTCTTGGGAGTTTTATGTTTCAGATGACGTGGAACCTGATGACAGAGCAAGTCGCGCAGTCGTAAAGAGCTTGCAGCCATATGACTGTCGTCTATGCGAATCACAGCTAGACTTAGACGTTATTTTGAAGCCTTTCGCGTTTGCAAATACAACTTTATCAAGGTTTGCAAATACAACTGATTTTCACTAGGAAATTTTTATCCAACCGTCAAATTTTGTTTAGGGTTGGTCCGTTTTTACGAAGCGATTGCGCATATTGTCGTTTCAATGTTGAAGAACTACACACTGTATCGATCTCCTACCCATAAGTGGACGATGTGTCCAAATGAAAGAATTGTCAGCAAAGACGAGACATACCGATTTCATATGACATGGACGTATCACAAAAGTCTGTCGACCCACTCTATGAAGCACTACATGATATACTTTAATAACACACTTGAAAACTTTCGATTCGTGGCATGTAGTCAGCGAGGCTCTGAATCTTTTCTTCTAAAGGAATTCCTGAGTGCGTACAACCCTGTTGTTTGGTTATTCATGGCAGCATCTATTTTGATAGTTTCAAAGTTCTTGTGAGATATATCTAGCAACAAAAGCTACATCTTTTGTTTGCTATCCGTCCTCAAAGTCCTGTTTGAGCAAGGTGACCCGTTTGCTAAAAGTTTTTCAAAACAACCTCGCCTTCGGTGGATTATGGCCGGAGTATTGCTTGCTGCAATCGTCTTGAGCAATGGGTACAAAAACACAAACGTGTATAATATTATAACCAACAGAAATCGCTTAAGATTCGAAACTTTTAGACAACTGCAAATGGATAATTTGGAAACATATACGGGAGATGCAAGAATAAGGTACTTTGTTCGGCATCCTGATAAACTAGTGATTGACCTAATGAACGCATCCATCGTTGATAAACCTAAAATTGATTCATATCCCGGCTGGAATCCTCACCACAGGCAAAGGATGCATGTTGGCGAGGAATTGGTAATAGTTGCTACCGATGTATTTGACAGAATCTTAAAAACATTCAAAGACATTGATCAAGACCCTACCGAATTACAAATGTTGTATTCACGAACAAAATTTCTTCCAAACATAAAAGATCTATTAATGGAACCGTTAAAACGTTTAATTAGCTCAATTGCGAAAAATGAGTCATTCGACCTTGGTCTGGATATTTTGGGTAGCTCTTCATATTCAAACACATTGAAGGCGTGGTACGACATGGCTGAAGAACGAACCATTATCGAAACTCTCTCTTCCTGTAACCGATCGGCATTTATAGTGTATAAGCAGAGAATCACAAATACAAACAGTTAGTGGAGACAAATGGAGAAAAATTTGTGGATATAGGAAATGAAGTTTATAATCAGATGGTGTTTGGAATTAACTTTGTCGGGTGGGTGAGCCGAGCTTTTCTTGGAAGGCTTTGGGGACTGCATCAGTCTGGCCTTGCAGACTGGAGGGCAAAATCGATGTTGCATTCGCTGGCAGTTAATAGCAACGAGAGATCTGCAATAGAAGCAGCCAAAATATCAGGAAATATCCTGCTTATATTTTTGGTCCTGATTTGTGGTGAAATTACAGCCTGTCTTGCTTTTATATGTGAGGCGCGTACTGTTGCCGTGCCAGGAATTTCATTGTTACTTCCAAAAGCCTGGTGTATCATAGCCAGGCTTTATCAAGGTTTGCAAATACAACTGATTTTCACTAGGAAATTTTTATCCAACCGTCAAATTTTGTTTAGGGTTCGTCCTTTGCCTTGGCTCAAATTACGCGACAGAAGTGTGAACTGGGTAATGCTAGAATAAAAGTACAAAACTAACCCGTTTTTTGAGAATTAAATGCATGTTTATAATGTACTTAAATTGTCTTCAGACACGTTTCCTCTGGCGTTATGCAGTGGTTGAAGTAAGTTGTACAAACACACGGAAGGAAATGTAGTAGCAGTGTACTGTTTCATTTCTCTCCAAATTTTATCAGCATGTTCAGTGAAAGATTTTGGATTCTACGGGAGAAGTACCAATTCGCTGTTTGCTTTACAGACGGTAGTAGTAGCAATGTAAACGGTTGTTATCTTATCATTTGTGCCATCAGGGGGAATAGGCAGTTCATGTGTATTAAGAGTTATCATAGCAGCATACAAAACAGTATGAGTTATAAATCCTTTGTTTTCATACGAACGACGTAAATGACGAAACGATATGGGGACTAAGTGATTATGGGACGAAGTGATATCGGGACTAAGTTGTATGGGGACGATCTGATTAAGGACGAAATGATTGGGACAATCGGGGCGGTCACTGACTACATTGCGCATTAGAGGCAG
Source organism: Salina celebensis (assembly GCA_036561885.1). Lineage (NCBI taxonomy): Eukaryota > Metazoa > Arthropoda > Collembola > Entomobryomorpha > Paronellidae > Salina > Salina celebensis. The sequence goes on from JAAXOA010003579.1 coordinate 5,386, forward strand.
TGGAACGTTTTTGTATGAAGTACATATAAATAGTTAACATCCTTTGAATCAATGAATCAACAACAAATAGTGCCTAAATTCTGTACCCTTTCGCCATTGACAAAATCCACATTATCATTAGCTGATTGAAACAACTTTATTTACAAATACAGATATTTTCCATGTCTTATCCGTACTTATTGAAACTTTTTTCATGTCCCCGTTCATGAAATGCTAATTTTTGTTTGATTAAGAGAACACTAAATGTCATTCAGTTCAATAATCTTGTTTACCCCCACTTTTTGTTATCACCAACGCTTTTCCACTGCGCAGTATACAACAAACTTGCACGTAATCGTCAAAGTTAACCATTTACCGACTCGTCTCCTGGTGAGAGCATGAAATCGTGTTTCCGAGCAACATCCATATTATGCAGCAGAGGCTGTTAGATTGTTAGATATTGATTTAAGTGCTCGTGGTCTGGAACTCCCATCAGACCAGCTATTTCCTCGGGTGTTTTTCATCGCATCACCAGATAAGAGACCCATACTAGTTGTGGTGACCAAACCATCATTGTTGAAACTGGTCATATATGAATTGAAAGTATTCTGTGTGGTATGACTTCGCATCTGTTTCTCTTTCTCTGGTTTGCTCGTTGGATGATTTGCCAGTGTTTGCAAAATTGTAACCTGTACCATGTGGTTACTGTGGTTTTAAATTCCAGTGATCATTTGCTAAAGAATCGTTGGGTTTCAGTAGTGAAATAAATAATTGATATTAATTTAATTTATACTGCATCTGCCTCATAAACTGATTCAAAATGAAGAACTTTATATCAAGGCACTGTTTATTTTGTGAGCGATTGTTTGGTGACGTCACGGCCCTGTTTACTCATATATGTGGGCATACTCGTGAGCGACCAAGTTTTTGTGGTATATGTCACAAAGAGTTTTTAACGCCAACAACCTTACAAAAGCACAAGCTATCTCATCAACCAATTAGCGAGCTTTTTAGCTGTGTATTCTGTGATAAAGAATTGGCCAATAATCACAACCTGGAAAATCATCTTTTGCGACACATTAGTGAAAGAGCATACTCATGTAACATTTGTGATCACCGATCAATAAATATACCAGACTTAAAGCATCACATGAAAGTCCACGCCGAGAAAAGCTGTAACTGTCAACACTGCTACAAAAAGTTCAAGAGTGAAGGCGACCTTCGAACTCATGAGCAGCGGGTTCATCTAGCGGACAAATCATTTAAGTGTTCGTTTTGTGACAAAAAGTTTTAAAATAAAATTATTTTAGTTGCTCACGAGAAAGAAATTCATTCCATTCGTAAAGCCATGCGGTGTGACATTTGCTTAAAAGTGTTTGTTGGTATAAGAAATTTCCAGAGACATAAGAAAATTCATCAAAAACGAAAAAATAAAGTGAACAAACACAATTGTGTCAAATGTGGAAAAGGCTTTGAATACTTGTCAGTGCTAAAGAAACACATGGAAACACACGAAACGCCACAGATTGAGTGCGACTTGTGCGGAAACCTTTACAAGACCAGGAGACTTTTGGAAGTTCATCAAAGAAATGTCCATAAAAGTAGTGAACGCTACGTTGAGTGTATGATTTGCGAGAAAAGATTAAAAACTTACGGAAGTCTAACCCTTCACATGGCAACACACACGGGAGAAGCTCTTTATTCGTGTGACATTTGTAAAAAGGCTTTTTCAGAGAAATATAGACTGGCCGAACATCGAGAGACCCACTTTCCATCCGTCAGAGAACGTTTTCCTTGTGACATATGCGAAAAAGTTTTCCTCAGCAAAAAATACTTAAAAACTCACTCAAAATTGCATTTGAATCCGAACAAATGCGGATGTGGACATTGCGGGAACTCCTGTTCTGGAATTACCCGTTCGAGGGGTACTGAAAGACAACCGAAACAATACAATTGTCTACTTTGCAATCATTCTTTCACTTCCTTGAAACGTCGGAATGCCCATATATCTTCACATATCAACGAGCGACCCTATTTGTGTAAGATTTGTGGGAGGGAATTTAAACACGCGATATCTTTACGGCATCACTATAAATCTTGTTATTGATGGTATTTTTAGTTTAGTTGCTATGACTTTTTGTGTGCCTATCTAACTATTTAACAAAGATTTAGACATGAGCCACACCTAAGAAGTATTGATAATTGATGTTTCGATTGGGTGATATGCATAACCAGAAAAGTAAATGCATACACATTTAGTTTAAATTAAAAATTTTACCTAACTATTTCTTTAAATTGATGCGATTCTAACAACGTTGTTTTGGTTTTTTCAAGACTAAAAGTGTTCAATTTAATGTTACTTCAATTGAGAATTCTGATTTTTAGGAAACTTCTAATATCCTACATAACATTACTGCGCTCTGTAAAGAACTAATAAACGCCTACGTTTGTCTATAATTTTGTTTCAAATCTAACTGACTTTAGTCTGCAAATTTTTAATATTTGAATGACAAAGTTCTAATGAGTTATACAGTGTACTTTATGAATTCTAGAAAAATTTCTTTATGAATTTAGGGACTATTACTTATTGCTGTGTTTTTAAAAAACCAGTTTCCAGTGAAAGTCTCCGTCGCTCTTGCATTGAAATTAGTCACATTTATTTCAGACAACACTATATAAAAGCTCAAGAAGAAGCAAGTTTGTTTGCCGTAATCTAGAGAACTGTTAAACGGAGTTGTGTGAATTGATTAACTCTACATTTGGTGATTATGCTATTGATAAACCAATTGGTATTCTACATATATAGCATTTGTACAAATTCGTCAAATCATCAGAAAGTATGAATATATTGTTGTAAAAACGTTAACATATTGAACAATAATAAAATAAAATTTTATATGTGTACGATTTTTTACGGTTATGGATGGGATGTGTTAAATTATATTGTGGATTATTTAAGAGTCAATGGGGAAGTGATACTTTTGCAAGACGATTGAACCTTTTTGTCAATCCTTTCGCCACGGATAACCTTTTATCCGAATGCTTTGAAGGGTTTTATATTTATTCAGATGCAGCAACCCAAAACTTATTAAATTCATCCAGATCTCCATACCCAAAAACCGTTCAGAGGTGTTTTTTTTGGGAATTTGTAGAAACAACTAAAAGGTCAAACCTATACAAAAGGATGTAAAATTATCCATGCAGTTACAGTTATGTATGATCTTGTCGTTCCTTTCATACATTAAGTTATTTATTCAGTCAGACCCTTGGTTGAGCAGCAATTAATCTCCACTGTAAAGTTTCTATTTAAGGACGTTAGAATTACATTCAGACCCTTTTCAATCGTTTCTTGCAAGCAATCTTAGAAAACACATGACAAACAAGGTACCGCGGCTTACTTCATTTCAATCATTGGTAGTGACAAGTAACTGTTTTAGTCTTTCGCAACTGTTTCAACTCTTCTAATACATGCACTAGGAGGAATCTGGAAAATTTTTCAAGGAGAAATTTTAGTATTTGAAAAGTCTATACAATATCATAAATTAAAATAGATCTCGACAATTTGCAAAAAAATAGTTCCTTACAACGTTATTATCCCATTCCAATATTTGCAGCAGCAGCGAAAGAGTTATGCCATACATCAGCCAACAACTAAAAGTTTCTTCAGTGTTAAGAGGAATTTAAAGCGAATTCATTCCAGCTTCTTGAGACTTGGTGTTTAACTGTGCCATCGTCAATATTTAAAATGAAGGAAAAGAAACAACACCGTTGCTTATTTTGTACTAAGTCGTGTGCGTCCCCTAGCCATTTGTTTATACATTTACGCGGACACATAAATGAGCGACCATATTTTTGCAACATTTGCTCTAAAGAGTTTTCAGTACCCAAAACTTTCAAACTACACAAACTCTCCCACGAAACAGTCCGTGAAAAGTTTGTCTGTGTGTTTTGTGACAAACATTTATCGAACAGTGATAACCTATCGGATCACATAATGCGACACATTGGCGAGTCCCTATTTGGATGCCAAATTTGTGACAAACAGTTCACAAAGGCGTCAATGTTGGCGGTTCACATGTATGTGCATACTAACGAGAGAAAATTTAAATGCCAGCGTTGCAACAAAACATTTAAGAGTGAAATCGATCTGAAGACTCATGAAGTGCGGAGCCATCCAGTTGAGGGTCCAGTGCAATGTTCATTTTGCGAAAAACTGTTCAAATATAAAGCCCAGTTAAAAATTCACGAGAGGGAAATTCATTCAAATCGTGAAAAGCTACGTTGCGAAATTTGTTACACAACCTGCATTGGAAATAAGAACATGAAAGTTCACATGAAAACTCATTTACAAGACAAAAGCATAAAAAATCATTTGTGCTCAGTTTGTGGCAAAGGATTTGGAAGCAAGGTCATTTTGACACAGCACTTAGAATCACACAGAGAACGGAACATTAAGTGTGAATTGTGCGATAAACTTTTCAAGTCAAAAATATTTTTACGCAAACATCACAAGCAAGTCCACAGTACCAATATAAAGTATTACACTTGTGAGATATGTAGCGCAAAATTGAAATCAATGACTTCTTTAAGACGTCACATGAACACTCACACAAAAGAAGCTCTGTATCCTTGTGACATTTGTAACAAGCCGTATACGGATCAGAGTCGATTAACCAAACATCGCAAAATTCACTTCCCAACGATAAGACAAACATTCTCTTGTAAGTCTTGTGATAAGGTTTTTGCTAACGAAACTTCCCATTCTATACATGTAAAGCAGTGTGTGAACGGTGAAAAGTTTGAGTGTAATATGTGCGGCAAGGTGATGTCGAATCCCTGCTCCCTTAAACGCCACTTAAGGATTCATACGGGGGAAAAACCTTTTAAATGCTTGTTTTGTAGTAAAGCATTTCGATCAATCCCTCTCCTGAAAACTCACGAGCGGAGACATATTGGCCTAAAAAATCACCAGTGCAGTGTTTGCGGAAAATCGTTTCAGGAGAAAGGAGCAATGCAAATTCACTTTCGAATCCATACACAACCCAAATCTTTCGAGTGTGTGTTTTGTAGCCGGGCTTTTAACTGTATTAATGGCTTGAAACGACATATCATTAAGCATGTACATGAGAATCCATACTTGTGTATACTTTGTGGGGATGAATTTGAAACTTTAGGTGTGTTGAAAACGCACTGTAAAAACGCCCATGGATGTGGATTACCAAAATCCTACTAATAATATAATGAGTATAGTGAAAGATTTTGTTAATGTATCAAGTGCCAAGGCACACTCCTGCACTAAAATGTATGTGCACGAGTATTTCCGACATTATCAGTAAACTTATGTATTAGAAATGTAATTGTTGTCAATGAATCATGTTAACTTGCTCATAACGATTTGCTGAATATGCTGTCATTTAATATCTGTATGACCATTCAATACAAAACAATATAATTTCAAGTGTAATATTAAATGATGTGTGTTTAAGTAATTTGGAAATGAGAGTGAATATATTAGATAAATCATTCGTAGGAATGAATAGATTATTATAAAATCACATCCTTTTATTGTTCTCTAATAATAAGTACATTCTAGTACCTAATACGGCATTTCGTTTCCCATCTAGATGGTTTCTGCTTTCATATTGATTCTAATAACCATAAGGATTTCAATAAGAAGATAATATGTTCACATGTTCACAATGTTCACAATAATCACAATATTAAATATAGAAAATAATGTTAATAATAATTGATTAAAAATCACGCATAAAAATGTTGAGGACACATTAATTCAAATTGGCATATACATTAACCAAGAAATTCAAACTTGGGTAGTTTCGTTTCGCATAAAACATACTGGTTCAGGGAGCACAATTGCAGTTTCCATAATGAGAATCCTACTTTTACAGCTCAATCACAT
>JAAXOA010003580.1:0-11282 GCA_036561885.1 Salina celebensis
GGTATTTTCGTCAAACTTGACGATCTAGCAAAAACTAAACCCTTTTGTCAAAACACCATTTTACACTCAAAACCCATGCTATACTATCATTATATAGAAGTTACTAAAAGACTGAAAGTTTATAGTAGTATCTTTTTTTCATTGTTTGCACGTTTACAAGGGTTATGCAATAATAGGAGAGACTTTTTTGAGGCATGCAAAAAAGTAGGCTATGATTCACACTAGTCCTTGTTCATACGGTAAACAAGGAATTGTTTTCAACATTTTTTTTGAAAAGTGCCTGCGCAGGGCGGTTGCAACCTCGGAACAATAATCAGTACACCAAGTACTATATAACCTTTTTTTGAAAATGGTCATTCTTCAGATAAAAGATAAAAATAGGTCATGTGGTCAAATCATAACACAAATAAGATAATAACAAACACGACAATTTTATTAGTGAGGAAAAATATGGAGAAATATAAGGAATCATTAGGGATAACTTGGAAAAAGAAGGGTAAGATGGAATACCTGAGGATGTTGATGACTGTTTGTATGACGTTTTTATGCGTGATGCATTTTCTTATTTGTACATATGTAGCAGCAGCATACAGACGACTACCAGACCTGTAGCGTTTTTTTTTTCGCTAGAGCCGTACCTAATTTATCCAAAACAAAAAACTTACGATGATGAGCTTTGATTAAAGGGACTCTCTGATGAGAAGATGATGATTTTTAATGCGTAAAATATAAACATGGTTTCCCTTTTCATCTTTTCAATGCTTCCTTTTTCCTTTTCAAATACTCTTTCTGCATTACATTTTCGCATTTAACAAATTACTTCTTACATGCTACAGCATACATGGTACAGCTATCAATGTGTTTCACAACTTTTTATAAATATTTTTAATCGAAATATTCGTCAAGTTTATTTTGCAAGAGGTAAGCTATTAATAGGTCAGATCAATAATATGCAGCCTCAATTGAATAATTTGTGTTTGTGCTCTAAATTGAATACGTGTGTAGTTTCTTCATTCTTGCCATGATGTGACCTATTATCAAGTTTGTTTTTAAAAGGTTAGCGTACCAGTGAAGGACGCGTATTGTTGAACAATATAAATTCATAAATGTGAACAAGCGAATGAGCTATTATAAGGTGCTTGACTTGATTTGCAAACAGGCTACTAATGCACTACGCATGTGACATTTTCAAAAACTTGCGTAATGAGTCCATCAGCGAAGAAGAGTAATTGAATGGTGCTCAGATAATGTGTAGCAATAAAATTAATGCATCATAGGAAGGCAACGTGCACTGGTGTCGGATACGACAGAATGCAGAATTATGCAGGAAAGGTGTGATTTTCGATAGTTTTTAAAATCATACTAGAGCATTACTCATGTCCGCGGCCAGTCACCAGTATGTGTAGTCTACAATTTTTTTCTTAAACCACATGAAAAAAATGAAACTCTACAAATTGTCATAATCTTTACGTTAACAGTGGTACATTTAAACCAGTTGCATGAACACGAGTATAGGGAGTATGAAAGGGTTTAGTACAAGGCAATCTGGATGGCTGCAAGATTTAATGCGCATGAATCTCTGTCCTAAACCCTGGAAAACGAAGCGAGGCAAGCTAATGTCCAACTGAACCGGAAGCAGGATGATGATGAGGGTCAAACAAAGGGATAAAACTTAATAAATTAACGCAAAAGTTGGCTTAATATTGCTCAAAAGTACAGAAAATTCGGATTTTACTTAAAATATATAAATCGTCACTAAAAATAATTTGCCACACTTCTGCCTAAACATTATCACTTAACACGGCAACTGTGAATAAACATTTTAGAAAAACTAGACAAATTAACTCGGTGAAAATTAAATACAATTATAAATTACAGAAAGCAATTACTTGTCATTTTGTCACATGTCTCTATGTAAACGTCAGGGTACTCCTACTTTTTTGATTGCAGATTGAACTCGGAGGTTTTTGTTCCACATCGTACACAATATCGCCCAGATCTACTTAACGTATCAACAATACTTGGTATTTTGCTTGGTGGACTATCGACCGAAATCTGGAAAGTTGTGGAGCGAAGAGACTGATCTGCAATTGTTTCTGCAACACATTTAGCAACTTCATTTTTGAATGATTCCACAACATTCATGTCTGAGCTTTCACAACCAATATCCTCCTCCCGTGGAAATCTTTCTCGGTTGTATCTGAAATGACTATTTTGGGTATTAAAGTGTTCATTGGAACTGCCATAGTCTCCCTGTGTACAAGTAACAGGGCGTTTCACATTTTTCACTGGTTCCTGGCTTGAATTTCCAACTTCGGGCTGGTGAACTTTCTCTTCCATAGCTACTTGTTGACGCTGCCACTCCAATACTGCGATTCGCTTCTGGTCATTCTTAGTTTGAATTCTTAACTTTTGAATTTCTCTTTTAGCTTTAAAATATTCAGTGAGTAATGTCTGATACTTGGAACTCTTGTTTTCACCATGATCCTTCGACATATCGCTGAACGTTTTCTTTTTGCTACTGGTACTTCCTGCCAGTCGTTTCTGTAGTCGTTTCAGGGGTGTTGATGGAGACTCAGAACATAACGTAGTGTTCAGTGATTTCCTGAACCATTCAACCGGACTAGGGGATTTGTCTTGTTTCAAGGAAAGGGCATCGATCTTCTTAATGGACGATGGAATCGCAGGTTGGCTTTGACAAAATCTTGTTGATGAATCCCAGTCTGGATTATTCTCTTGGTTGTCTACACTTGTCCGTGTTGTGGGTTTCCTTATCTTTATACAGCGGGTTAATTTCGGAATCGGATGGATCATCACATCGCTGCATACACCAGTTTCATAACCAGAACTTTCTCCTTCCCCGTTTAGCTGACTTAGACTAGAAGACTTGCTGCTCTTTGAAAAAACGTCCAGTTCCATTGAAAACCCCCAAGGTTGACTGTCGGGCCCCAATTCAGCCTGGCAGAGGGGACCCTCACTGCCTTTCCCCCCAACATTGTCCATCATTCACAAGTTTACGGCACCTGCTTTGCGGCTAGACCAATTCTAAAAGAAACAAAAATCAATCATCTGTTATTTAACTGTAAAACTAACCAATTATTGGAACAATGTCAGCATTCAGTCTCACCCGTGTCAAATTCAAAGACTACGAAACGATTTCTCCCAAATTCCAATGCGCTTTCTAGGTACAATGCGAGCAACTGCATGAAGCGATGTGACCGACCCACACTGCCTACCTTTCAAAACAAGCGACCTGAGACTGAGATATACTTTGTTTACGATTCTCTCCCTCGAGCGGACGTGCACTCGCATTAAGTGCATTTAGAACATTCTTTGGAAATGCGTTTTTCTCCACTGACTCCATGTACCTGTGCATTCCTGACTTTGAGAAAATTAAATTGAGATGAATGAAAGGTGAAGAACGCCTGTATGCAAAACGCCCGATTCGAGTTTTTGTTTGTTTATTTTCTCAACTGCGTAATACGTAGGAATACATAGAAGTTCTATATTGAAAACATTTGAAACGGATTGTTTGTTTTAACTTTTAACGATGACTAGTGTGATGATGGTGCTTCGTTTTATGATGAACTGAAGGAAGAAATCTAATTCGAATATTTTTTTCGCAAGGCTTGAAAGAGTTGACCCCATAGTGCATTCCAGCAGAGCGAAGTTCTAGAACGCTTCCAGCCACTTGAATCCCGCGACCTTTACAATGTCCGCTTTGATAAATTGTAATGCAATGTTTCGCCCATAAAGACTTCGGACGATTGTACCAGTAGTCGAGAGGAACTTCTCGGCAATCGTCGGTGTGAACGTCGACTAAATTAGAGGGACCTTTAAAGATGGAAACATGGCGGAATGATATCATAAGATTAATGTGCAATTAAATTTAAAATATTACCATGCATGTTTTCCTTGTAGAAGAATTTGACAGTAGACTCGGGATCGTGAAGGTATAGTTTCCCCTGTTCGTCAACGTGGGAGTGGTCTAAAATGTTGTGGTGGTGGTGGTCTCCGTGGAGTTGATGGCTTTTATGGTCATCTGAATGAAAGTGATCACCATGGTTGCTGTGTGTATGAAGTGGAGAATGGTGCACCTCTGGATGGTGGTCGATGTAATGTTTCCCTGGAACCGGATGTTCATATACGCCTTCTACCAGTGTGGGCAGAGGGGGTCGGCGTTCCAAAGAAATGAATGGAATTTTGAGAGAAAGTCCTGTTAGTCCAGACGAACAAAATTGGACAAACGAAATTAACAAAGAAACAGCTAGGGAGAGTCTGCGTTTCATGATGAGAAGACAAGTTTGTTGCCTTGAAGACCAGAATGGAGTATGGCTCCTACTTTTTGCACCAAGATTTTTAGCGACTCTAATAAATGCACTTGATGATCAAGCAGTTCATCATCGTACGATGACGATGGTCATGACACTGAACAACTTCGAACTTCTATGCTCTAGCAATTTTTTAGATTTCATTAGATTTCCTTCCTCTAAGGCACTCCTTTTAGAAAATTGCTATCCAACAACTTCCTCTCTAGTAATTACATAGGTACTGTGTGTGGCGGTGGCGAAGACGAAGCAACTGCCGAAGTGCCTAATGAAAAAGATGCCTCTCAAGTCCCCTCACTGATCAAAAAAGGTGTCCTTAGTTGCCAGTTGATCATTTTTATACAATCGGTCAATCATCGTGTAGTACAAGTACATAGGCATTACATAACTAGGAATTAATGCGATCTTTTAACTACTGTAAACCATTAATCATGCACCTTTTTAAGACTTTTTGTATCAAGACAGCGTTTTCACTATAATTATTAATTATAAGGTAAACTCCAACAGGTCCCCTCACTGATCAAAAAAGGTGTCCTTAGTTGCCAGTTGATCATTTTTATACAATCGGTCAATCATCGTGTAGTACAAGTACATAGGCATTACATAACTAGGAATTAATGCGGTCTTTTAACTACTGTAAACCATTAATCATGCACCTTTTTAAGACTTTTTGTATCAAGACAGCGTTTTCACTATAATTATTAATTATAAGGTAAACTCCACAGTCAACAGTGGAGTGTGCATATCCTTCGGTCAAATTTTAATGATGGTTAGTATGCAACAGGTGAGTTCACATTTGACGCGAAGACAAGTATTTGACATGTGGCATGTTTGCCAAAACAGGATTTTCAACATTGCAAATATTTCACAGCATGCTATTGTACATTTAAAAGTGTTTAAAATAATCATCTAAATTCTGAATTTCAATTTGTTACATAATTTGCTCCATTTCATGCTTCAATTTAAACTAGCTTTCAAATTAGCAATTACTCCAAAAATTGATCAATTTGTCCCGTGATATGGATCCTTTGTTGTCAAATAGCGTCCTCGTCTCAGGAATCCCCCAACGATGTCTTCGGTGTCTTCTGGTTAGTCCCTATACTGAACAGTTCACTACAAAGATAACATAAAAAATGGTGGGAAAAGCGAGCTTTTGGGTGGCATGATCAACTTACGGAAAAGTGTGTGTGTATATTTGGTTCATATTTCATATCTTTTTTCATTGTTGCCTCTACCAGCATGCCTGAGTTTAACATACACAAAAGGATGTGTAGTTTTTAGTAAGAGAAGAACTGGGAATACTGGGATTTGTGTTTTTGTGTGATAAAAATTGTTGAATGCTTAGAGAGGGAGGCATGTATGCAGAATAGCTACAAGATTTGCTCACGTTTTTTTTCTCTTTACTCCAGACAAGCAAATTGTGCAGAGGAGATTTGAATTACAATTGAATAGGTGATTTTAAAAACTAGATAATTGGTACTGGAAGAGTTTATCTTATAAATGTGGATTACTGCGGCCCTTGGCTTGGGAGGAAACTGTCAGGTAAGTTTAAGATGAGTTTTAAATCCCTACAGAACGACTAATGGTAATGGTGCTAACACCGGACATCTTTATCTTCAAGATAATTTTGCCGTGTGTCACAATGACTCTGCGTGTCAACAACAATGTTTGAAAGATAAATTGGAATATTATTTGTGTTTGTAGGAGGATATCACTAGATCATTGTAGAAAAGGAGGAGTGGGAGGCGAGGGGGATACCTACTTGGCCAGTTACAATTTTTAAGTTTGCGGTTAGGAAGTGTTTCTTTTTTAACTTTTGAAGAAAAACTGTACAAATAGGCGCAATGGAGACTCGCAAGATTGTGGATTTGCTCCGGGCAACTATTGACCCAAATCAAAGGCAAGCCGCAGAGGAGCAGCTGAAGCAGGTACGAAACTAAATCATTAATATTTGTAGCATATAAATGTGTTGACACTTTTGTAAACGTTGCTAATAATGCTAATTGTAAACATTGTGATGTGATCTGTTAAGGTGGAAAAAATAATTGGAGTGACACCAGCACTTCTGCAGATCGTTATGAGTCAAGATGTGGAAATGCCTGCTAGACAAGCTGGCGCAATCTATTTGAAAAACCTTGTACATACTTCATGGGCGGAACCGGATGAAGATGAAGCCCCCCGTTTTCATATTCACGAGCAAGACCGGGCCTTAATACGAGACGCTCTTGTTGACGCTGTAGTCCACGCTCCATCGCTTATCCGAGCTCAACTTTGTGTTTGCATAGGAGCTATATGCAAGCACGACTTCCCCGGACGCTGGCCATCGCTTGTTGATAAAATAGTTGTTTATTTACAATCCCCTGACGCTACCGGCTGGCCAGGGGCTATATCAGCCCTTCTTTCTCTTGTGAGGGTATTTGAGTATAGAAAAGGCAGTGAGCGGGTTCCTCTGGACGAAGCTATGAATCTCCTCCTTCCCCTAGTTCAACAAATCATGGACAGGCTGATGGCCGACGTTTCTCAAGCAGGACTGATGATGCAACGACTTGTACTGAAAATGTTCTTCGCGCTGACTCAACACTACCTTCCTTTACCATTGCTGGGAACAAAAGGACAATGGGAACGGTTCAGAGGCTGGATGGAAGTTGTCCGTCAAGTTCTTGATAGAAGTAACCCCGAACTGGAGAAAAAACCTGAGGATGAAGACGAAAAAGACGAACTCGAGAAGAATGAATGGTGGAAAACGAAGAAGTGGGCGATGAGGATTCTGTACAGAATGTTTGAAAGGTATGGAAGCCCTGGAGGAGTTACCAAAGACTACAAGGACTTTGCTCAGTACTATTTGAACACATATTCTCAAGGAGCGTTGGACGTGGTCTTCAAAATCATGGATGCCTACAGAAAGGGGAACTTTGTGGCAGAGAAAGTAATGAGAGATGCCATCCTGTACCTGAGGAATGCCGTGAGTCATGCGCATTCCTGGAAGTTTATGAAGCCACATGCAAATGCCATGCTGACTGATGTGATATTCCCATTGATGTGTCATACCGAAGAAGGACGAGCGATTGTGGAAAGAAGATCCTATTGAGTATGTAAGATCAAAATACGACGCCATCGATGCTGATACGGCTGTCACTTGTGGAGAACAGCTTCTCAATGCAATGTGCAAAAAGAGGAAAGGAGTTTTACCCAACTGCATTCAACTTGTGACTTCGCTTTTAAACGATCCAAATACTCCGCCGCAGAGGAAGGACGGAGCACTTCATATTGTGGGGGCAGTTGCGGATATTCTGTTGAAGAAAGACCAGTACAAGGAGCAGTTTGATGATGTACTTATTCGGTACATCTTTCCATCGAATGACAGCTCCGTTCCCGTTTTTACGTGCACGTGCCGCTTGGCTCTTATCTAAACTGTCCCAACTTAAGTTTAGTCGAGAGGAGGTACTTGCAGAGGTGGTGAGGAATCTAATCACAGCGATCTTGAACAAGGAGGAAGAGTTACCTGTTAAAGTTGAGGCGGCGTTTGCGATCGAGGCCTTTATTAGTGACCAACATAGAACGCACCAGTATTTCCAGCAACAAATTGGACCACTTTGCTTGGAGCTTTTGCAAATTCTGAGAAACACAGAAAACGATGACTTGACAAATGTTTTGCAGAAGATTGTGTGCGCTTTTGTGAACGAAGTTGCTCCCTTAGCGAATGATATTTGCGTCCACCTTGCTCAGACATTTAGTCAAATCATGGAAGGCGTTGGAGATGCTGACGGTTAGTTTATTTACTCGGTTCTTATCTAATACGTAATGGTTTTAAGATATTGGATCACAACTGTTTGGTTTTTGTTGTGGAAATAGGAGAAAAAACTATTGTCGCAATGGGGCTACTAAATACAATGGAAACTGTTCTGGTGGTTATGGAGGAGCAACCCGAAATTTGTGATCCAGCTGGAACCAATTCTACTTCAAGTTGTGACCGTCATCTTGGACAAGTCCATTATGGAATTTTACGAAGAGGCATTCTCCCTAATTGCTTCCCTGACTGAAAAGCAAATTACCCCAGCCATGTGGCAAGTCTTCGAGGGACTATACAGGTATACTATATTTCTGATTCTATTCGTAGAATTCCATTTGATTCCAACCTAACATTGTTCCATAATTTTGAATTTAGAGTTGTTGAACGTGATGGCACAGAATACTTCGTTGAACTGATGCCGGCGCTTCATAATTATATAACAGTCGATACAAAGGCCTTCCTTGAAGATCCCAATCGTCTGCTTGCTGTATGCTCCGTAATCAAAAAGGTTTTGGTTGATGATTCCGCTGAAGTTGGCGAAGATGCGGAAAGTCACGCTGCAAAGTTAATCGAAGTACTCATTCTCCAATGCCGCCACCATATTCAAAATGTCATCCCAAGCTTGCTACAGTTAGCATTGGAACGGTTGTCTAAAAGTATCAAAACTTCTGAGCTGCGAACTATGTGTCTTCAAGTAAGTTGTTCCTATCTATCCTATCACATTATCAGTTTCTATCTATCTATCTATTTATATGAGTTTCAATTAATTAATCAAAATTTGCCCATATCCAGGTGGTCGTTGCTTCACTTTACCACGACTTGAACCTAACTTTAAACGTAGTCTCCACGATGGATGCTTTTGTGAAACAATGGATCGCTGATACTGACTGTTTCTTGGGCCTAACACGATAGAAAAATTTGCGTACTTGGACTGTGTGCATTGATACAGGTAGGAAAGGTGAAGTCAATACAACATATTTAGAAAAGCTGTCATATGAATATGCAGTTATCAAAGCAGTCAATATTTTTCAGGTGTCCTTATTTGTTCCGATTTTAATTAACTCTGATTCCAGAGCCAACAAAAAGTTCCCGGATTACAAGAATGCTCCAAAGAAATTCTCCCATCTCTAATTTTGCTCTTTGATGGACTGAAGCGCGCATATGCTGGTGAGTTAGGAAGCAACACAGCCTTGATTAGTTTAACCAATTAGTAAAATGGCGGATATCAAGTGTGCTTTTGACATTATAGCTAAAGCGCTGGAGAACGCAGAATCCGATTCAGACGAGGAGGAGGAGGACGATGAATATTGTGAAGTGGAAGAGGTCCTTAGCACCGATGAGGATGAAATAGATGAAGAGGGAGCAGAATATCTTGAAACCTTGGAACGAAAAATCAAGTCAAGTCAAAATGCATGCCCCTTCCCGATGACTGCACAAATCGCTGACGTAAGCAATTCCGTCTATCAGTCACTTGGCTGAAGTTAACTAGGGGATAGGGACTCAAAACTAAGCCTTAAATAACTTTTCTTTGTCCTTTTTTCAGGACGAGGACGAAGATGATGATGACGACGACGATGACTATTCCGCTGGTGAGGAAACTGCATTGGAATGTTACGCTACTCCATTAGATGACGACGAGTGTCCTGTTGATGAGTACGTTATCTTCAAGGAAGTTTTGATGAGTAAGTAAAAGTATTTATTTTGTTATTCTAGTAAATAAACAACTATGAACTTGAATTATAACTTGATTCTATTTTTGCTACTAGATCTTGAAAGAAGTGACCCAACTTGGTATGCTACGCTAACATCTTTCTTGAACGAGGATCAACGTAAATCTGTGCAAGAAATTTTCACGCTTGCCGACCAAAGGAAAGCTGCTGCTGAAAGTAAAGAGATTTTAAAAAGGGGTGGTAAGTCTATTTGGATTGAACGATAGCTGATTTTTATCAGGGCGCTTTACTGATAAAAAAATCTGATTTCTGCAGGTTATGAATTTCGTCAGCAGGATGTGCCATCTTCATTTAACTTTGGAAACTTGCCTCCTACTTTGTCCTAATTGGGGGAGACGTTTTTTCATTATAATAGGAAAATCGGAACGATATACTACCAACCGTTATGATGACAGTTTGGTGGAACGATACAATTCATTATATGCATTGATTGATGGTTTCAGTTGTTTTACTGGTAAACCTAACGTAGACTTCTTAATCTGATGCCGTGTCTTTACACATTAAATGTAGCAATTTAGAGTTAAAATATATCCGAAAACATGTTATTTAAAAATTCTTGTAGTACATGTTGACACTATAACCTTCTCCGTTTGTTTTACTTATTTTTAGTGTTAAGTATTTTATTCTGTTTTTTTAGAAGAGAGGCATTAATCACACTTCGAATTTCTATGAACGCTGCTGTTTGTATAACGCTGTTGCGAATTGAAATGTTTATCTTACCAGCATTTTTGCTTATTCTACTACATGTATTGTTGGTCAGAATAAAGACTTCAGAGTTGAATTACTTGTGTGTGTACTAATTAATTCGCCGCGTAGGTTAGGTCTGTGTTTGACAGCTTGGGAAATGTGGTGACGACTACAGACGACAATGGCAACATTGAAAAAAATATCCAATCTGTCAAATTTTAATAATAAAAGGAAGTCAAATAGTCAAACACTTGAAGCAACATTTACACATCTGCGTGGAAACGCTTATGCTGACATTAAAGCTTTGTTCGTTTCTGCAGGTGATGGAGGTCTCATAAAGGTCATGATTTTGGACTATGTACAAAATATGCAGTGACGACTAATGACCATTGTCAGCGGTCGTACACCGCACCACGTACATCATATATAAGCTAGATTGATACCGTTTGATAATCAGTTTACTACAGTATACGATAAAATGAAGGTACTTTTAGCGTTAGCCCTTTTCGGTGGGATCGCAGTTGTTAGCGGTCGTCCGCAGTGGGGCCCACCACATGGAGGAAGGCCCCACCATTTAGCTCATGGAGTACCGGTTGGACCGATGATACCATTATCATGGCACGCAGGACCTCTTGGGCCTCCCGGTCACGGCCGCCCTGGTCCACATGGTCACCCTGGACATGGCCCACATGGACGACCAGGCCATGGTCCTCACGGACAACGACCATGTGGCCCAGGACCAAGACC
>JAAXOA010003581.1:0-11282 GCA_036561885.1 Salina celebensis
TGAAGTTATACCAGTTGATGTATTACCGAAAATCATATCCAAGAAACGTCATGGAGTATGGCAAAATGACTTTGTTTTGTTCTATTCAAGAATATCTTTCATGGTGCCATGACCGTGGACCAGTTATACTGGCTGCGTCCTATTATGACGGATAGATGCTGGTTCCCGGAGACGCCTGTTAAGGGCTTATTCCTCTGCGGCTCTGGTTCACATCCTGGTGGAGGTGTAATGGGAACCCCTGGATATCTAGCTGCAAAATCTTTCTTAGCTCTCGCCAAATGAACATTCAGCAGGAGAAATCGTGAAAAGTCCATTGTACAGCTTTTTATATGTCAATCGCAAAATTGGCGTATCTAAGGTCAGTGGAAGTTTTAACTTCAAAATCCATCATGGCAAAAAACAATCATATTCAACCAGACCAAAACTGAACATTAATTTGTCAGTGAGTGTATCATCGTCATATCTATTCTCATGTAAAACTTATTACCCTTTTGCGGATGAAAGAAATAAAGAGTGCATAGAAAACTTTAACGTTATCAGTGCACGGTTTTCCAGCTTCAACATCTTAATTTCTTTTCAACTTTTCCATTTGTAAAGTTCCATACATTATGTAAGAACGCATGCATCTACGTGCAAACGGGCATTAATTATGACTATGACAGTTGTATAAAGACACTTTTGCATCGTTCTTGGCAAATTCAGTAACTCGTGAAATTATAAAAACGCAATAAACAATTTCTCTCAATAAACTTCTTGTTAGGATTTTTTAAAGATTCCAGTGCTGCGGATAGTTGTATACTGGCTTGATTTATAGGTACAGTCTTTGTGTATAGAAATAAACAGGATTTTTAGCTTGTCAGCGTGTCACCAGTCAGTTGTCAACCGAGCAAACACAATTCAAGCAACATCTTACGTTTTTTATTATATAATGGGACAAGTCATTCTAAATCATGAATTCAAGTGCTGGAGAACAAAAAGTCATAATAATCGCAATCTCACTCACGTGTAGTGACAGTGACGTCATCTTTGAAAACCAGTAAACGTTCCACCGATTATAGAACAAGTTTTAAGTAATCATGGTGTTCTAGGTTTTTCGTACACAAAACTTGCAAAAGTACACAAGTAAGTTTTGGTTCATGCGATTATATAGTCACATACGCGACTTGGATTGTTTTGCTTATCATATTCAATTTTTGCTGTGGTTAGATCTAGTCAGAATTCCGCATATACCAAAAGAAATATACACTGTATATTGTATAATGGTTGGCTATTTGGAACTGGAACAGATAACCATACCAAACTAACAGTATTCAACATTTGATCACCAGAAATGTAGCCTAGTGCTAGACATCTGCCTTAACTTTTGTTCAAAATGATAAAATAAATTGAGTCATGGGCATGGAATTACCAACATCTCCGAATTCTAACTTTGTCGGCATAAACTATTATTTTTCCTTTGATAGTTTTCTTAACTACTATGAATGGAAGTGAAGTGAGTAAAGTTTCTTTCTTATCTCGAAGTGAACCAAAGGTTGGGGGCAAAGGCCAGACAAGATGGTATATTGTGTGAAATTAAAAGAAATGAAACATAGATAAACGTTTTCCAATCGCGATTAAACGGTTTTTAGCTTATTTGCATGTTTCGCTCTGTTTTCAGTTTTGCGAAAGGATGTCACAAAACTAGTTGATACTTCATGCATTGCAAATCGGCACCATTTTAAATGACATTTTTCGTCGTGGTATTGATATTGATTAACTCACGCAGGACAAAACAAAACTTTCCAAAGAAGCATGCGTATGGCATTTTGCGGTTAAGAATTCTGTTAAAACTGTGACGGTTTTCATGGAATATTTTAACTACAACAAATGGTCAAATTTCATCCCATCACTCATAGGAAATTCAAGTTAGTGCTATGTGATTCAGTTGTGATTTTGTGATAAGATTTGTTTGGGTGGTCCTAGTTCAGTTGGTGGATTTTGTATGAATTTTGGTCACGCACTAATTTTCTGGTAAGTTATCTGCCTTGAATTTCAATCAACATTAACTTCTGTGTTTGAATATTTTGTTATCTTGGCAATAAAAACTGATGAATTCACCCAATCAATTCTATAGTTTTAAGGATTTCAATCAATAACAATCACGGACTGAAAGGGTCTGAATATTTATATTAAATTATTTACATTATTGATTAGGTTTACGATTGCATGACAAACTGATCGAGTTTCAGTGCACAAGTTTTTAATTCTTTATGTGTAAATCATAAATATAGTTTATTTCTATAAAGTAGATTATGCCATTCCCAGTAGCCCGTAGAAAGTGCGTGCATTTTTATTGTTGACCGATATGTATGGTTAGTTTGTTATAAAAATGATGTCCTTTGTTTGCTCTGCCAGACTAGAGTTCATGTTTGTGTTCCAAGTAGTTGTTGATGTCCAGTCACTCACTACGCAAACAACAACCACAACCATACAATAAATTAATACATCCTATAATATTAAACTTGTTTAAATATTTAGATAATCCATTATCTGCGATATTCAATACAGACAGTCGTAAGAGAGTTACTATGGTATGAATCATTCTTTTGTTACGTAAAAGTACATATATATTTTGGTTCCATAGGCAGTTCCATTTGAATTGTGTGGTTTCAAAATTTCTGGACAATTGAGTACGTACGTACGGAAACTAGGAATTGTTATGGCCACAGAGTTAGAGACAACCAATTTCAAGCCTTCCGTCAATGTTCCGTCATTTTTTCACCAATCAATTCAATGATTTGCAACTTTTGACTGCAATGAAATGCAGTTTTTGTATTTACTAGTAACAGTAACCCGATTTGTAGTTCAACGGAATTAAATGACTAATACATTTGTTTACATCCATCCCAGTCGAGAGCATGATAAATCACAGAAACTTAGAATGAGCAGACGTGCACCCCTTGTAAGTGTATTATGCACAAGTTGCTAATGCTGATATTCAGTATAGGTAATTGATAAATTTTGCACTTATCAGTTGTTAATGTCCGATAAGTGATAGTAGACAGTAGCTCTGAGGTTTCCTATCACATTTTTCCAAAGACCCATAATTTTCCTGTTGCATTCGTTGCATTTGCCACATTTGGTTAAAAATGCCAGTGATTTTTGTTACTTGACAAAGGCAAGCAAAACCACGGTCTGCTGTAAATCGGTATAAAAATTGCAAGTTACATACATAAATTTCGCACCTTTCGCAGATAAGAACACTGGCGGAAATAACATATCCAAGAGCACAAATGACAATGGCAAACACCTCATCCGTCAGTCCAGTCATTCCAGATCCCACATATAACCCGGGAGACGTTGCGTGGTCTATTGCCTGTACTTGTATGGTATGGTTGATGGTACCTGGCATCGGTTTCTTTTACTCCGGTTTGGCCCGTAGTAAAACTGCTCTGTCACTTATAATTCTTAGTTGTTGGTCGTTGGCAGTTGTGTCTGTGCAAGTAAGATAATCTTACCATGAAATTCTAAAAATAAACTTCATCATAAGCGATTAAAACTATGTTTTTTTCAGTGGTTTATGTTTGGATACACACTGGCATTTAGTGAGACAGCAAGTAATCATTTAATAGGAGACTTCAAATATGTAGGCCTTGCAAACATTCACAAGGGCAGCAATCCAGCAAACAAAAAAGTTCCTTCAATTGTGTTCTGTTTGTATCAGCAAATGCTTGCTGGAATTACACCTGCACTGGTCATTGGAGCAACCGCGGAACGAGGTCGTATTCTCCCCACAGTGGTGTTTATGTTTCTATGGACAACTTTTGTCTATGATTTCCTCGCATATTGGACATGGGCAGATCATGGGTGGATGAATGAGCTTGAAGTATTGGATTTTGCGGGTGGAACTTGCATACACATAGCAGCAGGATCTGCAGCGATTGCGTACGCAATGATCTTAGGTGAACGCGAGAGCAGCGTGCGTAATTACAGTCCCCACAGTTTGGTTCAAGTAGTACTTGGAACGAGCTTGATTTGGTTTGGATGGTTCGGTTTCAACGGGGGATCAGTTCCAGGAGCAAATACTCGCTCTGCTATGGTCATCTTTGTAACAAACCTAAGTGCTTCTGTTGGCGGAATTACTTGGACTTTGTGCGATTACTACAAGGAGAAAAAGTTCTCCGGTCTTAGCTTCTGCTTTGGGGCTGTTGCCGGACTTGTGAGTATTACACCAGCCTCTGGCTACATTGCTCCATGGTCGGCTGTTATATTTGGATTTGTGGGGGCATTTGTCTGTCACTATGCCATTCAGCTGAAGGTTAGTTGGCGTGTACCCTTTTTACCACACAACACTCGCACAAAAAAATTGTACTATCATAAGTCGTAAAATTCTTTCATTTTAAAGGACCTCATAGATGTCGATGATGCAATGGATGTAGCAGCGGTTCATGGAGTCTGTGGGTTAGTTGGTAAGTAAACAACCACGCTCATTACTTCACCCCTGGCCCTTGGCGTTTTGAACGTGACACATTTTTTAAAATTCAAATCGCAGGAACTATTTTGACTGGAGTATTTGCACAAAAAGAGTACGCAGCATTGGACGGAATTACTCAAATCAAAGGTGGCTGGCTGGATGGACATTTTGAACAAGTTTTATATCAACTTGCTGGAGGAGTTGCAGGTTTGACGTGGTCATTTGTAGTAACCTATGTTATCTTATGGCTTATGAACAAAGTTCCAGGTCTACTGTTGAGGCTTGCCAATGAGAAAATTATTTTGGGTGTAGATAAAGTTGAGATGGGAGAAAGTGCTTATGAAAAGATTGAAGCTGCCAGTCAAATTACTGCAACAAGTTATGACAAAATTGAGACAGTCAGTAGAAATACTGAAGCTACTTATAAGAAGATTGGGACGAGTGAAACCACTGTGATTGCATAAGTACAGATAACTTTTTTGGATAAGACTGTGCATTATTACCTAAACTTTAATTATTAGCTTTTTTGTTATATTACAAGGCTCAAGAGCCATTATTTGTATCGATATTCTCATAGTAATTGCGTCCGATAAAGTAGAGTTCAGTGGACCTTCTTCTTAAAAGTATTCGTAATCAAGAATCAATCTATTTTCTTATACGTTTTAATCGTAGTATTTAAGAAGTAATCGTACAAGGCAAGGATAACCAGTAAAGTATATTTTTACATATATTATATTTATTATCTATATAACACGAATTTGTGGTTCTTTTCTAATAATTATGAAATGAACACAATATTATGCAATAAAAAATGCGCAAAGAACAGTTGTTGAGGCAAACCGCATATCATATCCATAGAATTCAAAGTCTTCTAAAGTTCTAAATCGTAGAAATGAGACTTACAAGGTGTTTACAAAAATTACAAGATACAGTCTTCAAAACAAGGGTAAACACGTCCTGTGAACACTTCCTTCCGAAAAGGTACATTATACAAGATTTGTAGCAGTGAAAACATGACATCCACTTTACTTCTTTGGTAAAGTAGACGCAGTCTGTCGATGATACCAAGGACTATTATTGGAGGAATGATGCTGCTTATCGTGTTTCTGTTTGACTGAATGAGGTGCATAATACTGAGTTGGGGGCGAATAGCGACATCCGGGTGGAAGGTAATATGCATAATGGACTATCCATCGACCAGTTTTCAAATTTGGGCATATAATCATTATATTTGTTGAGCTATTCGGTCGATTTACGACCAATGTAGGATGGTGATGATAANGCGACATCCGGGTGGAAGGTAATATGCATAATGGACTATCCATCGACCAGTTTTCAAATTTGGGCATATAATCATTATATTTGTTGAGCTATTCGGTCGATTTACGACCAATGTAGGATGGTGATGATAAGCACGATCCGTGACTTCATAGTCTTTGTTGCCTAGAAACCAAAAAAATAGTAAATGTCCCTTTATAGTAACTTAGCAGTATGAGCTTTTTGCTTTTCTTTTTGCTTACCGTGAACAGTAACAGTGAATGAACACCGAGCTTTGTTTCCTTCTGCGTCCCCAGCTACATAACCTATGTGATGATTTCCCCTAGAAAGTGCAAGTCCAGGAGTGTGACTCTGCTGGACAAATTTCACATGGACGTTGTCACTAAACTTTGGTTCTGCCCACCAAACCTCACGCGATCCTTCATTAGAACCTAATCTGATTTCAAATGATGTCGGGCATCCATGAACGCGGGGAGCTTCACGGTCTATTGTTTTAAAAAACCTTGATTGAGTTACTGACTACGATGCGATGTAAATTAAGAAATAAAAAGGGTTAATGGACGCGTACCAACAACATGAATGGTGAAGCTACAACTTGCTGTTTCATTAGAAAGTGGACTTCGTGCAATAAATGTTATCTGAGTTTTTCCTGGTGGTGCATGGCCTTCTAAATTTTTCGCCCATGGAGGATCCGCATCCACATACCGGTGCCAGTCCATGTTAGCCTGCGGTTGTGGAATCTTGACATATGCTGTACGTTGGCCTGACTGGAGATCCACTTGGAGATCTGACGGACAATGGATATGTGGTGGAGGGGTACGAGGGATGTGGAACACACACAGGATTCTCCTCTGGAAACCACTGATATTCTTTTGTGCAGGTTCTAATGCGTCCATTTTTTGCATAATATCCATTCTCACAAATAATTAGACATTGAGTATTCACAGGCGAGTTTTCATACAAACAAGCGGATTCTGGATAAATACTTCCATGTTCTATAGCTTGCAAACGCTGACAACTAGTCAAAACGCAAATCGACTTAGCTGCAGTCTCTAATCCGTTCCAGGTTCCTCCTTCTTCACACTTTATCCACTCTTTTGGAGCGACCCCAGACAGAACATTGTTATCCTCTATAGAAATATTATCCATATCTAAAACACTAGAATGTTCCAGCGAGTAACCCGGTAAACACTGCAACCTACAACGAGTTCCAACACTGAATTTGTTCAAATCTGAGTAATTTCCGTTCGAGCTTGTCGGGTTTTCACACTCCCAGCCAACTACATTTTCCGTAATAGGCGGTGCGTCACAGTGCATCTCAAGACAAGATTTTTTGTCATGTGCATCAACACTGTATCCACTTGCACATTTACAGTAAAACGATCCTGGAGTATTGACACATTCATGAGCACAACCACCGTTTTCCCACTCACACTCGTTTACGTCAACACACGCAGTTTCATTAAACAGCTCATAGCCATCTCGACACGCACAAAATCTAAAATCTCCAGAATGAATACACTCATGATCGCATCCACCGTTGTCTTCTGAGCAATCTTCAAACTCAATACAAATCCTTTCTCCCTTGTCATAGTAGTCTGACGCTGGAGCGGATCCCGGCGGACACTCTAGTGGAGTAGCTGGAGAACTAATTTCCAAGTTTTCTGCGCTACTTCCTCCCACACAGGTTTTATAGTCTTCTGTTGACAAAATGAATCCCTTTGGACAGGTGCAGAATGCATTCCCAAATGTGTTCAAACAACCGTGGCTGCATCCAAAATTGTTTTTTTCTTCACACTCGTTTATATCTTCACAAGAATGCTTATCACTCGCTAACCTAGTGCCATTGATGTTTTGACAGCTACACACATAGCTGCCTGGCACATTCAAACAACTGTCTTGACAAGGCCCGTGCCCATTACGGAGTAAACACTCATTGCGATCTATGCACGTTCCCTCAGGTCCTACTCTGTATCCCGAAGGACAAAAACATTGGAATGAACCTGGTTTGTTAAAACAAATTTCGGAACAACCTCCATTATCAATTGCGCACTCATCAATATCTCCACACGTCCCATTAGACAACATTTCATAACCCGCATAACAAGAGCACGTTACGCCGGCAATCCCTCCATTAGAGTTTTCCTCTGTGGTACAAATTTGCTCGCATTTGTTACATTCCGACTCGTCCAAAAGAGAGCTTTTTGGAAGACACACTGGAGTTGGGCCGACCCATTTATTTTTGGAACAAAACATGCGATCGCTAGACTCTTGAGGCATTTCAAAACCTTCTTCACACTCATACAAAGCGATGTCGTAGTGATTTCGTGGCGGTGCTCGATTCCTTCGTCTTGAATAGTTTTGAAGAAAAAAATATAAATCTGATAATTAATCTGGCTTTGGTAAACATTCAAAACTTTTAAAATACGTGAAGAGATTTTTTTTTGTACCTTGAATACTTTACAATACGCCCGTGCTGTATAGACGGTGCAGCAAAACCTCTTCCTTCTCGTTTTAAGCATGTCGTGTCAAACTTTGTAACGTCCAGCCGGAAATTCCATAAAAATCTTAGCAGTCGTGTTTTCTTCTTTACATGTCGAACATTTTCACTCAGGTTGTCATTGACTGAGTAGTGGTATTTATGAGGATGTAAAGATGTTACTGAATTTGTATGAAATTTGGGCTCCACAGATTTGAAGCTTTTTATATGGTGAGGGTGGATGAGAGGGATGTCATTGTCCATTGCAGAGTCATCATTGACATTGTCTAAAAAGCC
The DNA here is from genome assembly GCA_036561885.1 of Salina celebensis. Taxonomy (NCBI): domain Eukaryota; kingdom Metazoa; phylum Arthropoda; class Collembola; order Entomobryomorpha; family Paronellidae; genus Salina; species Salina celebensis. The sequence continues at coordinate 8,508 of JAAXOA010003581.1, forward strand.
AAATTTAGAAAGAAACCAAATCGTTAATGATCTTTTATTTTAATCATTTCATCTACCGAATGCATTTGCGATGAGCTAAAGAAACTTTAAAGCTAATTTCAAGCTCAAAAGAATTATGAGTGTGAAAAGCATTTAGTGTGACGGTAGGCCAAGAAAAATAAAAGTGGTGCAATAAAATTTCCACTTTTAGGATCACGTTTCAAGATTTCAATGAATGAATTTGTTAAAGAAATAAATTCACACAAAAAAGATGTGAAAAAATACTGAAATCTCTATTTTTCTCCGTGACAGTGTGAATGTAGTGGAAAATGGAATCTTCTTGTACGGTAAAGGTTGATTAGTTGATGGCTGATAGTGTATCTGGATCTATTTCACATCACACTGATAGTGATATTTCCTTCTTCAAGAAGCTAGAAAGATGTGAGTACGTAAACTACACCTTCTACGCAAGATTTTGTATGAAAAAGTTGCATCTCGTGATCTAACGTTGTTTCAATCTTTGTAAATTGCAGTTTCATCTCTAGATCCGCCTTTTCACTATATAATTTTGTCTTTTTAAAAAATTGCTCCCACTAATGTCTTGAGATGCATCATTTAATATAGTGAAACAGCAAACAGGATATGTCAATTTTGTACGTGGTAGCTGGCAATTCGTAAAAGCTTTAGATTAGTCGAAAGATAGTTCCAGCCCTTTTGTTTTTATTGTTTTTCAAGTAGTAGATTCACATGATATGATTAGAAATAGATATCATTCCTGATAACGAGATAAAAATAAGAGACAATGTGAAAGTGGGAATCGGTTGGTACACGCCTTAAAACTCCACATTGAAGTCTTTCTTGTTAAAAAATGAAGTATTTAACAACCTCTTTTTAACCTGTCAAACAATTCTTTATAGATTGTATCGTTTGCATCATCAGTTTTTGGAGCTTAGTTTGCAATATTTAAGCTATTAGTATACATGTAGCGATTCTCGAAAACGTTGTCACGGGCTTTATAGAAAAGCTTCGCAATTCAAAAGAACTCGACCGTGACCGGAAAGTTTTGAGTTGTACTTGAACTTGATTCAACTGAAACTTTTAATCTATCATAACTACATAGTGAATTTTTGTATTTTATGAAAGGAAATTGCACATGATAAAAAACAAGCTGAAATTAGTTGTCCAATCATTTGACGTGGCAAACTTGTCTATGTGGTTTTTCTCCAAAATTCCTTCGGTATCATTTTGATTTGTTAGATGCTATGTTTTTGCTAGAAATCAGCATTCCTGAACATCCCAAAAGGCTTAAGATAGATGTAAGCTGCCACAGTTACGTATCAAGTTGTAACACTACAGCAATAACCCAAATCCTATGGTGACATTTTGCAAAAACGGGTGAAACTTATAGCTACACATTCGAAATAATAACGACTCACATATTTTCACGTTACTTCCCATTAGTTTCAAATCAGAACTTAAGATGTTCTTAAAAATCAGATACTTCATGGAGTAATGGTGATGTCATTCTGCATTAAAACTGTGAGTTATCTTACTTACAGTATGACACTTGAATTCTTGAAACAACTCCAATTGCAAAACCAGGAAGTTTCACTTTCACACGACTACTTTCATTTCTAATGTCAATTTCATGGAATTGAAATGCATACTTAAAGCAATTATAAAATTGGTTTACCTAGCGTAGCGTATTATTGCTTCAAATCAAATTATACTGTCCAAGTTTGTGTCTGCCAAAGTCAATCCTGCTTAACATTTCAGTCCTAAGTTAAATTTACCCAGGAGGATAGTTTCTGCTGAAAACATTTAACGACTTGGTGTGGCCCTCGCAAATGTCACGGGTTACCATCACATTTAAAGTTTTTATTAATCATATAAAGTAATGTTTCATCCCACGTAAAAGAGGTCCATCGGGAATGGCCTGGGTCACACCCCTATGGTTAATTCATTGATTGAAACAATGAGATGTTTCTAAAGAAACTCTTCCAGAAATCGTTTTGTAGCAGAACACTTCTTATTGTGTTGCAACGCATATACAGGTCGTTTGATTGATGAGAAATCCATTCTTTCTTGTATAAAAACAAGAGAAATATACCGTGCACATTTATATCCAAGTTAATTGACGCATGTCACACCAGACTGTTTTTCAATTCCACTGGCTTCTTTCGTTAGGAAGGAGATGGTTGAAGGATGAAGTAAAGGGTTAAGCTTGAACTAGTTTTCCCTTGTAGCGACTTGTTATTGAGCATTACTTAAAAGAAACGCTCTGTGTTTTTGGATTTACTACATTACTCTTTTTCTTCGCTTGGCTTCATTGAAGAGATTTGTGAAAGAGGAAATTTTGAGTGGAAATGGGTGCACAACTTCATTACTGCACTTGCATGTAGACTATTAATATTTTCCGTAAAAAAGGAGAAATAAGGTGTTTCCCAGAGAGATTTTGACGTATGTGGTGCTCTGCTCACAAAATAATGAGATTCGTTATAATTTAAGTCTGCAGTTGCAATGATGAAGAAAAAGATATAAACATGAAAGGAGAAGTTGTAATGGCTTCATAGGATAATTAGGTTGGTTTTGGCAACAAAATGTATGGGCACGGTGTATTTCTGAAAGATTTTGTGTCACAATAGAAATCACGTTTGGATTGGTGCTGTCACTGAAGTGATTTTTGTAACGAAACCTATTATAATTAGCTCATATAAAGTTTATTGTATGGCATCAGTTTAGTTGTTGTTACCATTTAATGATTTCAATTTTTCTCCTATTAAACTTTACGTGGGC
>JAAXOA010003582.1:0-11280 GCA_036561885.1 Salina celebensis
CCACTATTGAAATCTCCAATATGCCGATATCACCATATTATTGAAAACAAATACAATCTAAGTATGCCACATTGCAACACATCGACTTCACCTCAAAATGCATTGGTTGGTCAGGTTATACACAGACATTTGGCTATGCGAATTCAATAGGTGCGATGTTTTTACATAATGACACAACAAGTTATTCGGGAAATAAATGCAAATTTTTTTGAGGCTTATCTCTTCTGAAACATAGTTTATTCATTTATGTAATACACTCTTTAAATCAATATTTACCCCTTTCTCCATGGAGGTTCACTAGCATTATTTACATAAAGCAGATAATTTTGTAATCCTTTCCTATTGGGCTTTCCAGTTATAGACCCTCGACCCTATCTGACTCCAAATCCCCAATTTCTATAATATCCTCACTACTGTCGTAATCATTGGAGTGTGTTCGATCTTCTTCTTCAATTTCAGCGGTGATAGTCTCAAATTCCCGACCCGACTCCTGCCAGGCTCGAATGCATTCAGTGTCATATGTAATATGACCAAATACGATTTTCCGTAAATTTTCCATATATTCATAATTTATATTCATAAAAATCTTACTACTTATTGTACTTCCATAATTCATCTGAAGCATTTTTTCGTCTCGTCAACCAGTTAACTTCAAGGTTCAAGAACACTTCTAAGAGGACAATTTTGCGTTAATTTTTTCTTCAACATCAGTCATTCTGCCCTCATGGAAATCAAGCTGAAGCGGATGACTAAAATAATTAAATCTTACAACATTATTGCTGAAAGGCAAATTATGTGCCTCATCAATAATTGGTGAACCAGTAAATACACTCTCACTACATTCTGTAATGAAATGACGTCCCAAATGCAAATGTTCAAGCATAAGACAGTGCTAAATTGATCGTGTTGAATTTCAACAAATCCCCGATTTTATACGCCAATATATTAATTACTTCTGACCTTCAGTTCTATTCATCGGAGTCTGACTAATTTTCAACGACTGTGCACTTTTAGAATCGCTAACCTTACGAAGTTTTATGACAGTGAATTGACACAGATCGACTTGGAACTTAGTTTTAAATCCAAAATCTTTTTTATAGGAATTGCCACGGAAACAATATTTTGGAGAATTCATGTAACAGCTGAGACGAATTCACGGTAGAAACTTAAAAAATAAAAAACAGAACGAAACAGAGGCGACCTCCCGCCAGCCATTTCCTAACAAAAGCAAAATGTGGCATCCTCAACTTACAACACGTAGTGCGCACAAAGTTTGTATCACTGCTATTTATATTATACATATATTTTACCTACAAAGTATTCTTGGAGTAGATACTTCTGATCTGACTGGTCAGCAACAAAGGGCGGCAGTGAGTAAACATAGAGTCATAAGAAATCTACAAGAAGTTCTTTCAACATTTGAAATTCGCAAATGTTTTATTGTCGTAACAAGTTTCGAATCAGTTGACATGATAGGCTTAACCTCGCCGGTTTATTTCAGGAAACTCAAACTTGTGAAAGTTTCAAGCTATGACGACCGTTGGATTACAGACAACATCAATATCAATAGTTCGCGTTGTCCAAATTGTACACATGCAGAGTTTTTTAACTGTGAAACAGCAGAAATTAATTTGAATACGTTTTCCACGAGAGTTAAGCCATGGTCAAGCGACGTTGCAGTTGACTTGTTTCTGCCAACAAAACTTTTAAACAAAACGTTGCCCGATGTGGAATACCCGATTGGTTTTGACTATCGGGTGAATCCTCCCTTGACTCCTAAGCTCTATATTTTGGTCAATGACGCGGATGAAGGTCACACTTTACACAAGGCATGCGAGAAGATCATATACAAAAGACGCAAATGGTATTATAACCCAGCAATTATAGAATTAGCTGGAAGGTTTCTTGTTACCTTTCTAAACAAACCAACTGATGGCAACCACGACCAAAAGGTGTCTCTAGTGCATTTGTACACAAATTGTAAATGGGAAGCAGAAATGCCACTGAGTAGTTTCGGAAGGAGAGAAGGAAACGCTTACGATCCAGAACCAATTCATAATTGGGATATCCGATACACAACGATTAAGAACAAGTTGTATGACTACAATCAGGCTTTGCTTCAATGCAGTACACTGAACATATTTCAACTATTTTCATCGGATACTAAGCAAAGAAATATCCCAAAAATACAAGCTTATATTTTGCAGTCTATGTTAAAAAACTTTACCTACAACATAAATGATGTTACAGTCTGTGAAAATGTTAACGGGATATTATTAACTCGCCGACAAAACCACAATCATTTTACTAGGTCTAACTCCTGGTCGGACAAGTATTATGAGGCATATTCCGATCCTTTTTCTACTCTGTTCTTTTTCAATGACACGTGCAATGTTCTTCGGTTTGTTACATCAAGGACACGGGGAACTGCAGTGCTTCCGTTTGAGGAGCTTGTAAATGTATTTCAAACGCCAGTTTGGATAAGTTCATTTGTAATACTCATATGCGGTAGTATCGCTATAGCGCGATTCATTGGGGAAAGAAAATCAGATGGCTCAACGAGACAGTTATTTGCTGTGGTGAAGTGTTTGCTGGAACAAGGCGACCCATTTACATCATACACATGTCGCTGTAACAAGGTGAAAGTACTCTTGTCTGGCATATTTGCTGCAAGTTTGCTTCTCAGTAATGCATATAAGAACACCAACGTGTATAACATTGTAATTCCAAGAAAAGTTTTGCTATACGAAACAATGGGACAGCTTAAAACCGATGAGTTTGTGGTTTACACACGTTTAAGTACTGCAGAATTTAGCGACAGATCGTGTGGAGGGAAGAAGATTATGAAAAACGATGGACAATGCCTAGCAGAATGGGGGGAGATGGGTATATGTCCATACGGGCAAAACGAACAGATGTACTGTTAGAAGGCGAAGCAGCAAAATATTCCTATCCATACAAAAATGGAAATAAATATTCTGAACTGATTTACCACGTCTTAATTACGGCCAGCATACCTGAGAGGCTGCTTGAAAATATTACAATGATCGCCGAGAGTCAGTCCTGGCCTCTATACGATTTTGACTATGAACAAGAAATTAAAAGAAAACTTCACCAGCAGGCGTTTGAACTTGAACAGAAGGTTCTTTTAACTGAGCTTCAAACCGATTCAAAAATAGCAATAGTACTCCCTGTATCTGCAGCATTGTCATATGCCAATTTCCTAAGGCGACAATCTAAACAACTTTACATTGGTGTAGAAGCGTATAACACTGGTATTATGGGTTTTCGGATTTATAAACCAGTCCATATTTCAATTTTACGCCGAGTTTGGGGCATACGAGAGTCTGGTATTATCTCTTGGCTGCATGATTTGTTCGATCGGTCAAAAGTTCTAAAACAACCCCCTAAACAAATTCCTAAGCCTGCTGGACTTTCTGGAAACGTAATGGTGATATTTACTGTGTGGGCGATTGGAATAGCTGTCGCTTCTGTTACATTCATTTCTTCAATTGTTTGGGTAAGTAGATTTGCTATTTTAATAAATCTGCATTTGTTTGTCACAGTAATAAAGGTATTGTTTGTACGATTGAAGCAGCAGATACAAACTAAAGTTAGTATGATAAGGACGAGTGTAACCCGTTTTAAAATAAAATTGCTAACCAATAGATCGTATTTTGTCTCGAGTTGAATTTTTGAATACTTTTAGAAATTGAAAATGAGCTAATTATTGTAATATGACAACCTTGTATGCATTAGTTAGTCATTTTTGTTTATTAGAGGAATAAAGTATTTTTTAAACTCAAGCTTTCGTCGAAATTCTTTAAAGAACCATCGAATTCTGGAAAAGATGGCTTCATCCAATAAGAGGTTAACCAGTCCGTTACACCACGAAATCTTTAAGTAGCGAAAGCGAAGCCACGTTAATTTTGTGTATACAGGATTCATTGAAAACGTATCAATGAAGTCTCGAATCATTGAAGTCTCGAATCATTGAAGTCTTGAATTATTGAAGTCTCGAATCATTGAAGTCTCGAATCATTGAATATATGAATCGTTGAATATGAATATGGACTCACGAATCATTGTAAGCATCATTCACGTCGCTGTATCTCGCTCACGTAACGAAATATGACATCAATGCTATAAGCAGAAATGATCAGTTCGGCGAAGTCTACTGATATCACGAATAATATTTTATCATATTTAATGACACATTATAGCTTACTTTAATGATGCCATTAACTAATGAACGTGATGACATGCAACCTTGAATACACGTTACCTTAGTTCTCATGCATAGTCGAATATGTGTACCAAGTTTCATCGAAATCCGCCCACGCCTCCTCGAGATTTCGTGAACACGGACAGACGGACAGACAGACGGACAGACAGAAATGGCGATTTCATAAAGCAGCTTTTGCTACTTAATAAATATCATGTAATAACACATAAATATTATACCGGACATGAAATTGAACAGATTAATTTTAAAACATTTCGGAATAAATTGCAAAACAAAAATTGTCTGCAGCTGAGAACCTTCTTCTTCGATAATACTCTGTTTTCTGACTTGTTTATATACATTAGTGAATAAATAATTTTGTTGGTTACTATATGTGTATACATACTGCTATATATAAAAGGATTTCCCCAATAAAATGTATTTACATTAAAAACGATGTATATTACACATTGGACATTGAATAAAGTAAAACATGATACAAGTAGTAAAATAACAAAGTCATACTACTTTCAACAAAGATCGAAACATTCCAAGCTTGGAATATTTCCATTTTACTTAATTTATACTAATGTAAATACATATTCAATCGACACAGATATCGTTTTAGGTTCCTCCTACAACTCCATTATATTTGTGCAAATTTGCGTTGCGACAATGGCTTCTGCGATTGTCTAATTAGTATCGATTTTGATCTAATCACCACGTATTTACATAAATGAAAAGCTTATTCACATGGACTGATGCTAATGCTTATTTCTATCATTTAATTTCTTAGACTGCTCTATCTTTCATTGCAGTATTTGTGCTTTAGTGGATGTAAGCACTAGATTACTTGTATTGTAACTGGCAGATTCAAAGACATAACCAACCACACGTGTGTCAGCCAAAAGAAAATACGTCACATCGTTAACATAATAAGAAATGACAAACCGTGTTGAGTGTAGTTTGGGACCTCATTTTAAACGCAAAAGAGCACAATTAGCGATAGATTACATCGGATCCAAAGATATTGCAGAATCTTTTCAATACGAATTCTGCTTTATTCCTTTAACGAGGAAACCTTCGAGGAACATAATGCCCATACCAATCTTTAAATAAATAACTATTTTTCCGTTACATACAGATATATCAGGCGATTTAATTTTACATTTTTACCAGCGTCTCATAAGACACTGTGGCACTCACACTCTATTCAACACGTTTCGCCAGTAAGCCAGTTCAGTACCTTTACCGCGAAGAATTGGGCTTTAAAATACTTGCCGTATTTAAGCTTTTACCTAACTCTTAATTAAACTTGCAAGATACATATTGCGGTTGCATACAGCAGATTTGGACTGGTTGAATATGTTGAAAGGTTACTGTGTGGTCGTATTATTTTCAACTGTTTGGTTATCTGCAAAGTGTGTGATGGGAACAGCATTGCCAGCCAACATTTTCTCGCTTTTTCATGACGCGCTAGGAGGCTGCAACATTCGCGTTGTTCTAATTAACGGTGATGATTTGATTGAGCAAATGTACAACAGTCTGTCGACTTCACCAAAACCAATACACACAACTTACAACTATCATACATTTATACTAGACACATTCTCACGCAATTACAATGTTTCCGACAATAGTCCCTGGGCGAACGCTGTACATATTAAAACTTCAAATTCAGGGCATTTCTGGGTTGCCAAAAACTACACTATGCCGCTCTGGCAGGCGAATCGTTACTCGTATTGCTCCGCCCACTTATATTTTGTGAAATTGGAAGCCGACGTTGAGAATATGGTTCATTACCACTTCACTGATTTCGTTATTCGCAAAGAGAACCCAAGATTTGTCGTAACATGGGAAGTTAAAAGCGAGTACTCTAGATTTTCTTGGAACAATGTTTCTCAATGGCATGAATTTTACAATTATATCATGGATTATAGAATTTTTATCCAAACAGAGCCCAACAGTTCTTCTAGCAGTATATTCCTCATGTGTGTGTTCTGTGGTACAACCGAAAAACAGTCTGAGCTGCTGACTCCATTAAAGTCATCAAGCCTAGAGGGGATCCACAAACATTGGAAATCAATTCACTCTAGACATCTGAAGCATAAGCATCATATTGAATGCTACCAATGTTCCTACGAGAGTAAACACACGTACGGTTCCAAGTTGCCAATGGAAGCAGCGATTGCAAAGATTCTGAATATGTCAAGTAGTAACCCATGGGAACCTATGAGATTTGACTCACATGGCTGGCTGTCGGATAGTACATTTGTAAGGGACAGCAACAATGAAGGACAATATGCTGATATTGTCGAATACGCCCAAGAAATGTTCATACAGGCACGGGCGCCAGCATTCACGATGTCTCCAGGATTTTTAATTGTCTATCAGGTTCAATTTATTACGGTCGCACACATGTCCCTTTTTTCTCGAATTGGTTGGACTGTTATTCTCACACCATTCCAAACTAGCTTATGGGTGTTAATTTTCACTACTTCGGTCTTCTTGTGCATTCTGATCCAGAAACTTGGTAAGCAGGAGAAACCTTCTACAACTATTTTAAGCATTTTAGGTATGCTTACAGACCACTGGCTGGACACCGTTCGACCTAAGCATCTAGAGAGAATCCTGGTCCAATGGTCCTTTCTGGGCCTTTCGTTAACTATTCTGTAGTGGTGACTTGGCTGCATCCATTTCAACCCTACGCCCTCCGCCGTATCCCACCGATGTAAACGAGCTTGGCTCATTCCAAACAAGCTTGTATACGGTAACGCGTCATTTTATGAGAGATACTTCATGGATGGTGGCACCAATGGGTGGGGAAAAACGTTGGTCATCGATATTGACTAAGCTGCGCAAAAACTTTTGTCCAGTACATGCGGTACTTTTTAATTTTAAAAACAGCACAAGTCCCATTTTCTGCAAACCAAATCCATCCCTGTTTCAATATCAGCAGCCTCTTACTTTTGTTGACAGTCATTACAGCACTTCAGCAATACGGATAGCATTTCAAAGCTCAGGTCAGTTCTGGGTGAGCCCTACAACTTATCTGCCAAGCGTGCAAATAAAATGGCCGATTACCGTCAAGCTGAACTATGTTGGGAAACTGATGTTACCTCTATTGAGTCGATGGAATGCTATGGGATTGGAATATTACTGGTTTAATATTCGGTTCTATGGGGAGATGAAGGATCACCGTTTCAAAAACGCAAGTATCCCTAGATATGAACAGAAGTCAGCCGCTTTCATTGAATTTAGTCCAATGCAACTAGAGTCTTTAATAGCAAACATAGGTGTAATTTATGTACTCGTTGCGGTCGCATCACTTGTGTATCTACTCGAGTTGTTTGTGTTTTACGTACTTCCGTTTAAAGGTTGCACAAACCCGAATACTTAAACACACAGAAACAAACTTACAAGCTTGNTTGGGGTCGCATCACTTGCGTATCTATTGGAGTTGTTTGTGTTTTACTTACTTCCGTTTAAAGGTTGCACAAACCCGAATACTAAAACACACAGAAACAAACTTACAAGGTTGCACCAGCACTTAATATTTTAAAACTGCACAGAACACAGTACTGTGTTCTGTGTTTAAAATGAAATAGATTTGCGTAAATAGTGGCGGAATTTGCCACTCAAACCATTTATTAATATATATTATGTATTTGTTCGCGCACTTATCAAGCTTTAAGTAACCGAAATTAGTGCACGGGCATAAAATTTATTCCGGCCAAATGCTTATGATTAGAACGACCCATTATTAGTTCTGCCAAACTTGATCTAAGGTCAGTAGCTAGTATGGGGCGAGTTGTAATGTACCGTCTGTACCGAGATGACCGGCACCAATTATATTGTATGTATTCAAATGTATGATAAAATGTACCATAACGCCATTTGTTTGGAATTAAGATATTAGCTTGCTAATAATAATAAATATTGCCAACTGATTGAACAAAATTATGAGCCATTGAGAACTTTGGCAAGACCAAATTCATCCACGATTGAAAAACTTTATTAAGGCTGTCACTTTACTGCAAATTTCATTCTTACCCACCGTACTGACTAATATTATTGAAGCTGAAAGTTTACGAAATGTGTCGAGGAAAGAATGTAACACAGGCTTTGCAGATAAATCGCAGATTTAACTGTTTCTCTGTATGTAATTGGGAATTCAATAGGTACAATGTTTAAACTACTGATACAACAAGTTATTCAGTAAATTTATCGAAAATTGTTTGAGGATAATCCTTTCGGAAACAGTAGGTTATTCATATAATACACTCATTTAATCAATGTTTATCCCCTCTCACTTCCATGCAGGCTAACTCACTACCCACATTTACAAAGGCTTTACAATCCCTTACTAATGTGTCTTCCACTTATAGCCCCTCATGCCTCTCCGGCTCCCAATTCCCGGTTTCTATAATATCATCACTGCTGTCGTAATCATTGCAATATGTACGATCTTCTTCTTGAATTTCAGCAGTGATAGTCTCAAATTCCCGACCTGACTCCTGCCACTCTCGAGCGCATTCAGCGTCATATGTAATATGGCCAAATGCGATTTTCTGTAAATTTTCCATTTTCATGAAAACAACTTTCAACAGAAATCGACTTTCCAACTCCGTAAGTTCTACAGATGGGTAGTCATATGCATAGTGGCTCCCGTTCTCCAGAATGAGGGACTTCAGAACTACAAAAATTATAAAGCAAACATTTTATGCGCTTATAACTTTAACCATTAAAAATAAACACTGATTTTTGACCTACGTTTCAAATTACAAAGGGTCTTTGATGTATCGATAAGCGCGTCCTTCCAGTGTTCTTCCTCTCCTGGTATTTCTTCCACACTGATATTTGTTAGCAGTTGAAATACTTTCTCCGCAGTGGAATCTTCAAACACCAGTCTCAGCGAGGTAAGATATTTTAAGCTCGAGAAAACCGTTTGGATTGCCGGAATCATTTGGGAACTTGGCATCTCACTGCTCCAGTTAAGTTTTTTCGTGTTTGGAAAGCGATGGACTAGTCTAAGCACCATCAGTTTTGACTCAGCATTGGTAATTATCCAATTGTCATGAATTTCCAAATGAGTAACACTTAAAAACTTTGCAGCAGTTGTTGTCATTCGCTGAATTGAAGTCGTGTCAAGCATTGTCATACCCGGGTGACCAAAACTGACATGTTTTAAGTTTGGTAAAAATTTAGGTAGTGCCCCACTAACACTTGCTTCAGGTCCCAGCTTCAATGCTTTTAAATTTGGCATTTCACCGAGTTGGATATTGTAGGAAATGTTTAATACCAGCTCCCCCAAAAGTTTGGTAAAAATTTAGGTAGTGCCCCACTAACACTTGCTTCAGGTCCCAGCTTCAATGCTTTTAAATTTGGCATTTCACCGAGTTGGACATTGTAGGAAATGTTTAATACCAGCTCTCCCAAACGATGGCCCTTGGTTTGTAAGTAATTCCTTAAATTTGTAACAGGAACATCCTTGAACATGAATGACTCGATGACGAGCTTCCGTAGCTGTGGAAATTGAGTAACTTCCAACGCCGAGTCGATAACCAAATCATACGCCACAATGGCCAACATGTTGCTGGAGTAATCCTTGAGGAATGTGGAGAGCAGCGGATGACAACTGGAAAATTTCATGAAGGCGTTCACGGGAAGGGAACTGGGTGGCTTAACCATTGCACAAAATTTCAAAAGCTTTGGCTCAAAAGACCAGTCAAGGACTTTTGGGTTGTTCAACTTTAGTTTTGGAAGGATTGACAAATTGTTTGCAAACACTGAGAAGGCACAGTCCCCCCAAAATGAGCACACCAGGCGACAGTTTAGAAGTTGTTTTTGATCAGAGTGGGAGCAGTAGTCGAGGATTTTCTCTAGAAGCTGGATATTAAACCCAACATTGATTCAAAATTCGTTGGTTCTGGAATTAAGAGAGCTCAAAAATGCACATATCGCCTTGATAGAGACACACGTCATTCTTCATGCATGAATGAGAAAAGGCGTCATTCACAGCTAGCGTAGTGTAAAACACAGTAGAGGAATATGCATGTGAATAGGAGTGAGAGCGATATGCATGCATAGACCCTTAGAAAAGTGGAGAAGGAATCGAACTTCCAGAATTCTGTGGAGATATGCCCTATAGAGACCCTTGGACTCTGCACAGAATATTTCTACACAAAGATCTGGAAGTTCAATTCTCTCGCCACTTATTTTACTTGTGTATGCACTGGGCACTTAAACAGTCTTCTCTGCATGGAAAAAAGGTTGTTTACTCTTGTAAGGGAAAAGTGAGCAGCGGGAGTAAAGGACCCTTTTTCACATGCATACACAGCCACCTTCCTCGCGTCATGCTTGGATATGCTTAAGGGAAATGCTGATAAAGAGATTTATTTTATTTGAAAATGTCACTCACTATTTAACTTCGTCATATACGGATGACCCCACTCCTTATATGAGAAATCTGGAATCTTCACTGATTTTCCATTAAAAGAACGTCATATACGGATGACACCCCTCATTAAAAGAGGAATATGGGATTTACACTGGTTTTTCACCAATGGAACGTCACATGCGGATAACCCCGTAAATCACGTCATTTTAACTAAAAGCCATTAAACAGCATTGGATCGTCATTAAATGACTGGGGTCGTCCGTAAATCACGTCCTATTAGCCAAAAACCATAGAAAAGCATTAGATCTTTAATAAATGAATGGGGCCATCCGTAAATGACGTCGGTTTAACCAAAAACCACAGAAAAGCATTAGATCTTTAATAAATGAATGGGGCCATCCGTAAATCACGTCCGTTTAACCAAAAACCATAGATGAGCATTAGATTTCATTAAATCCCACGATTTACGTCCCAGCAATGATTCATCATTTAAAGAGTGGTGCCATCCACAAATGACGTTGCTTTGACTAAAAACCAGTGCACATCGCTGTTTCTTAATGTAAAGAGTGGGGCCATCCACATATGACGTTCCTTTGACGTAAAATCAGTGCACATCGCTGTTTCTTAATGTAAAGAGTGGGGCCATCCACATATG
>JAAXOA010003583.1:0-11279 GCA_036561885.1 Salina celebensis
AGCGGGTAGGTAGTAACAAGTAACTCAGGTGGTTATTTGTTTACAATTTTCTTTTATAGTTGCTATCCACTTTTGCATGCGCGGATTGTTTATGTCTGATGATGTCTCAGTGTATCAAAGAAATTCAAAAACTTGTTTTATTACCAGCAGTAACGAAGTCATTAATAAACCTGACTTAAACTGACATCAAAATTTGGCTATATGGAGAATTTATACTCAATTACCCAATCCAGAGCATATGCTTTTCTTATGTAACCGATTGCTCTGAAATGTATTTGTCGTAATCATTTTATGCTAAAGAACACTGAACTTGACTGAAGGATCAGCTTGAATGTCGTATTGATTGTGTATCCGCACTGAAACAATCGGTGAAATTAACTGAAACTATTCACCCTTCGCTTCTAAGAACCTTTGCGCCCAAAATGTCTCTCTCCAAAAAGTTCTCTCCAAATGTCAACTGCTCAGTGGCATATCCAGTGTTTTCTTGGAAGCACATAGTCACCCAGACTACAACAGCAATGACGTACCTGCAGACTCAAAGTACCAATGCACAAATGAATTTGGGGCACGGCGTTCACATATGTACAAAATAAAATAGAAGGGATCAAAAAATTTAAGGAAAATCCAAACCATAATTTTTTTATTAAGTAGCGAAAGCTGCTATAGGGGATTAGTGTTTCTGTCTGTCCGTCCGTTCTCTGTACTTCTCGATAATTTCGCAATGGATATAATTTTCATTATCAGGAAAAAAAGTTTCCATGAACTTAGTTTACGTGTATGTGATCATTAGACCTTTGATTCGTATGATTGTGCATGTTTTTTTCCTTAAAAGATGGAAGCCTATGGTTTGGTGTGAGTTCAAATCGCAACAAAATGAGTGTTTTAAGCCACATTTGTTAGCGCATATTTCGCATATTTCATGACTTGAGTGCATAACTGCATATGCAGTGCATATTTGGGCGTTTTGTGCATATAATTTTGCATAAAACTAAATATTTGGTAATTAAAAAACAAAACCTGATTTTATGGATCATATGAGGCAATTGTGCTGCTTTATGGTGCCTTTTGTTTGGCGAGTCTTTTCACCGAAGTAACAATCGGGCCGATCTAGAGCATCTATTTGTTTAGTTGAGCATGGATGAAACCACTGACCGATGGGGTCGCATCGTTGCGAACGTGATTGTTGGACAATTGGATGGGAATCCATCAAAACCGCGACTGCTTATGGTTAGGGAACTCGAGACGGCAAACCATTCCACTGTTTATCGCCTTGTACTGGACGCGCTGATCTTCTTATGGCCTGGAAAGTCCCAGGATGATATTGCCCGTCAGTTTATACTTTTCGTAACGGATGCGGCTCCATACATGGTGAAGTCAGCCAAGACTTTAAAAGGAAGCTATCCGGACCTACTTCTTATTACCTGCCTTGCACACGGATTGAATCGCGTAGCAGAACAAGTTCGAGCAAAGTACAAACATGTTGACACGTTTTTGGGAAATGTAAAACCAATTTTCAAGAAATGTCCATCCGACTTCCACCGGAACCGGTTTTGACTCGATGGGGTACCTGGCTGGAGACCGTTACATTTATTTCGACACATTTCACTGCTAATTCCGGTGTTATAAACAACTTCCACGAAGAGGATGCAGTTAGCATCAAAAAGGTTTAGCGCATGCTTGAAAAGGAGAGTTTGGGAAATCAATTAGCAGAGATTACTTGTTCGTTTTCCTTTTTGAAGGACGCTATCACGAAATTTGAAAATAGGGACATGGAGCTAGTTGAAGCAATGGACCTACTACAAACCTGTCGCAAATCCCTGTCTGAAGCCCCTTCACTTAACGCTGCGAACATGCTAGACAAGCTGGAAGCAGTACTATTAAAAAATCCGTGTATTAGTGTATTTGCAAGATCAGCAGAAGTGTTAAAGGGAAACTACAACGTATCGTCTGGATTAGCACCGGAACTTGTCAGCAAGTTAAAGTACTGTCCAGTTACATCCGTCGAAGTGGAGCGAAGCTTCAGCATGCAAAAGGCGATGTTGTCCGACCGAAGAACCAGCTTTTTATTGAAAAATCTTGAGATGCATTCGGTTTGTCTCTACGAAATCAGAGGAGTGAAGCTTCAGCATGCAAAAGGCGATGTTGTCCAACCGAAGAACCAGCTTTTTATTGAAAAATCTTCGGATTCAGAGATTCATTGGGTTTGTCACTACGAAATCAGTGTTAATGGGTCTCAGACTGAATGACTGCTCACGTATGTACGAAACAAACTCATTTTTGTTACATTTTTGGTGCATATTTAAGCGCATATTTCACGATTTTTTAACGCATAAATGCATGCATATTTCACCATTTTTAAGCGCATATTTGGCAAAGGTCTAGTCATCTTATTTTTAAGTACTGCACTACAAACAGGACACACGCTGCTCTCGCTTGAATTTAACGACAATAAATGACTATGTCGCGAATCTCGTTTGACAGCTTTAGAACAGATGTGACACGTCCAGTAAATTTGACTCTCATCGCGACGGCAATAGTGTCTCCAGTGGCCGTGTAGGTTAGCTCTGTTACGAAATGATTTGTCGCATTCATCACATTTGAATGGTTTTTCTCCTGTATGTTGCCGCATGTGTCCTACAAGTTGTCTGCTAGTTGCAAATGTCAAACCACAGATTTTGCACTGAAAAGGTTTAACATTTGAATGTACACTTTGAATATGACTCTTTAGAGAGTCCCCTCTTTTGAAGTGTTTATTGCAGTGATCACATTGGTATATTGTGGAGCTAGAGTGTTCCTTAACGTGTCTCTTAAAAGACGTAAGTAAATGATATTTCTTTTCACAAATGTTGCACTGATAAACGCAGAGGTGCGTTTTAAAGATGTTTGAATTGTTAAACTCGTTCTTACAAATATTGCAGAAATGAGGGTTTTCATTGAGATGGCTTGTGATGTGGTTTTCCAAATTCAGTTTTGAATTACAAGACTGGACACAAAATACACAAGAATATTGAAGATCTGTCTCCATGTTTTTAAGTGATCTGAGAGATTCTGACCACAACTTTGTTATTCGGGTTCGGGTTGAACCGAGAGGATAAACTAAGAAGGAAAACAAATGCAATCACTTCGTGGAAAAACTCTGCATCCAACTGGATTTTGGTTGTGATTTTGTATCTTCATTGTGAATGCATGCCCATTGAAGTAAAATAAAAATTGAGGGCAGCTGTTTCAGATTCAAGGACGATGACCAAAACAACAATTTTCTTCTGTACCAGAGCTGGTGTGAAAAAGATTTGTTTTTAATACGTGTTGCCGAGGGAAGAAATATAACCTCTGAGAACACTTCATGATATTGATACACACATGATATAGATATTACAGCCTTGATTCTCACGACTGCTTATCAGAATCAGAACCACAGCGACTCGATGGACGACCAAAATTTTTGTAACACACTTGCTCTAATCAACCACATAGTTTTCTTAACAATTTATCTTGACCAGAGTGTACTGGAACATCATCATATCATGAATATTACGTAATATATACCAGTGTGCAGTGAGGTCAGAAATGAATAATATACATAAGAAAGAAATAATTAGAGAAAAGGAAACAGGGAACGTCTGATTTACTTGTAGGTAGATAAGAGAAAAAATCACGAAATTCCGTTTTAAGCATAGTATGCAACTAATAAAATTAGACTGAAAAACGACCGGGGAGTCTTCTGGCAGTTTGTGCCTTTGGCGATGTAAGCACAATGCTGCTTTTTGTTTGAATCCCTGGCCGCAAATTTCACAAACGTGTTTCTTCTCGTCTGCAAAATCACAAATCAAAAGCATTGTCAATTGTGGCATTTCTCCTGTTCGTGCTTCCAAGCGTAATTTAGTCGTGATTTAATTGAGTTTTATCAATTAGTACCATTGTGAAGTCGCATGTGTCCTCTCAGATACTCCTTGGAGTTGAATCCCTTCCCACACTTAGGACACACATGTTCCCTTTTATCTTTATGTATTGCCCGGTGTTTCGTCAGCCAATTCGCGGACCTGAACTGTGCCCCGCACTCCTCACAAACGTCCGGCGCCCTGTCCTGATACCGTCTTCTCATGTGCTGCAGCAATCTCAGCCTACATCCCAATTCCACTCCACATCCCTCCACAGTACAGTTCCGCTTAATTCCAAGGTGTAGCATATTGTTATGGGATTCAAGGGAATCCTTTGTAACGTATTCCAACCCACAAAGCTCGCATTTAAATTTGGAACTCCCGTGGACGTTTATCATGTGCGTCTTGAACTGGGAAACGTAGAATACCAAAACTTAATAGGAGTATAACCTACAAGTTTAATTAAAGTTTAAATAAGACATACAGCATAGCTGGAAAACCACGTTTACGACCTTACCAATTGAAGACTTATTTACATGCAGAACCTTTATATTAAATACTAAATACATCACAAGACTAACAATTGAACTGGTTTAACAAAAATGGCTTTTTTATACCTTTGAAAAAGTTAAAGACAATTCATCGAAAGCTCGGGTTTTAAAGTTTATTTCTTCTTTAGCCAAAAATAACTACAACAAACGGCTTTAATATTACGAATTCAGCTCCAGTCAATGTTAAAATAAATCAACTTCACACTGAAGGTGATGCGAAATTTGTTGCACATTATCAGTAATTGCAGCGACATCAGTAATTTTCTCTTCCGCGGCGTTGATATGACCTGTAGTTTTCGGTGTATGTATTCAGTTGATCTGATATTTTCTGTGTAATTCAGGATTGCAAATTAAATATAACATAATAACATAACATCAAGTTTATCAGTTGTATATCAGAATGAAAATTCTAGAGTCATTGATTAACAGCACAGACATTGGTCTAGAGTTTCATGAGGAAAGCCTCACACAAATACGAATTTCTAAATATTCGTAACGTGCTTTCTTTCGCAATTCACAGCAATGAAATAGTGAAACCCTTCTATATCGATTAGAAACCGTCGAGAATTTTTTGGAAAATCGGTTAAATACAAGCATATTATCGAAAAACAAACTTTAATAGCCTTTGGGCGGCTGAAAACTCAACTGTAAATATGGTGGGATAATTTGATAATCTCTTAAACAACAAGGATAAACAGGGATTTCGCATTTGTTTAGTTTCACAGATACTTTTCAAATACTACGGATGAAACTGCAGCTTAACTTACATTCTCTAATTGAGCTCTAAACTCTCGCAAAGTTTCGATGCCTCCCAGTTTCCTTCTCTCGTCAAAGAGCCTTAGAGCATTGTCCCTGGCTTGTTTGTGGGCTTCCAGCAAGTTTTTAGGCTTTAAAAATGGTTTGGTTGCTCCACAAACTACCTGCATCTGGTTCATACGTCCATCGCGGC
This sequence comes from Salina celebensis, assembly GCA_036561885.1. Lineage (NCBI taxonomy): Eukaryota > Metazoa > Arthropoda > Collembola > Entomobryomorpha > Paronellidae > Salina > Salina celebensis. Next base: position 5,379 of record JAAXOA010003583.1, read on the forward strand.
ATCCACTGATTCAAAAAGACTGACTTCTGTCGTCGCTTGCAACATAACCATTGCATTTGGCATTTCGCCTTCTTGAAAAATATCGGTATAAGCCGCAAAATAGTTCAAAAGCTCTCGTGCTTTCACTTTATTTCCATAAATCTCCTTCAACACGATGTTTCGTGGATTTAACACATGGGAAACAAATGCTTTTAACCAAGCAACAAAGACTGGTCTGACATCTACATTTTAATTTTTAAATTTTAGGCTCATAAACATGGATAGAATGCAATTAATAATGATTTTCATCAGTACCTTTTAGTCTGCCATCAAAATCCTCGTTCATTACTGCATTTTCTCCCGGATTTGGCATTAGAAAACAAGAAATCGTCTGAAAGCTGCTCTTAATTTGGTTGCGTATTGCTCGTAGCTCCTCGACTTGGTCTGGCGATTCCTGGAAATGTTTTTATACGGATTTGAATCATCCAGATACAGATATTGTTCAGCCCTCACAAAATATATAGTTTATAAAAAATTTACAGAAAATAAATTTCGCCCGTAAAAGTAATTATTATCTTGTTTCTAACAAGAATGTGTAATCTAGCTTTTTTCTAATAAGTAGCCTTAAAAACATTTTTAGTCAGATTAATGATTTGTTAATCTTGATTACCCATCTTTGGTTCAATTAGTATCATAACTCCTCATAATTTGACTATCATAAACTGTTTTCACAATCTACGCAATGTGTGTTTATTGGAGACATGAGCATGTCCAAACTCTTGTGAGCTTACTATTAGCCGCCGATTCATCAGTTCTTCTCCCCCGTCGGAGCCCCAGGCATGATCATATTGGTAGCGCCAGTCACGAACTAACAATTGTAGCTTTTGAATTGGAGTCCAACTGTAATTTTCAACAGCTACGCGTCCATACTCAATAAGCATTTCCAATTTCTGTAAATCGTCCTCCCGAATGTCATTCTGCAAGCTGTATATTTGAACTGAACTGATTATTGTGCTAAATGCCAAAATAGTTGCATTTGAATTCATGTGTGTTGTTGGCATAAAGTCAAACAAGCCAAAATGTTGTTGCGTATACATTAGTAAAATTCCAAATTCTTCGCCGTTTGGCTTTCTCATTTTGAAAACCTCATTCCAAACACGGATTCCTTTTGGGTGCTTCGCTGCTGTACTCCCCCATGGAAATCCCTCAAGTGGTTCATCATCGTTTCCCTCCCAACCATCTTTACCCTGCGCGTAAAGATAATCCAATGTAGTTAATGAAAGAAGCTTGTTAAACATATTTATAGCAGTCAGGTTAAGCAAGGAACTTCACTGGATTAAATAATTCTAAATATGGGGTTATGTTTACTTTTGTTTTACTAGTAGGTTTTACACAGTTTCCGAAATTGTTCTTCTCAATACTGAAGGCTGACTCAAATTTTAGTAACATGATTTTGCAAACCAAAAAACCCCAATGATACAAATGAAAAAAATAAATAAATTTGGCATGCATTTATGCACATATTCCCTATTTGTAATAGCAGACAACAACGATTAAATTTAAACTATTCCACCTTGAAAACCCTATTTTTATAGCACTCGAAAAAACTAAACATAAGCGAGGTAATCGATAGCCCATTGAACCCCAGTGCTTATAGTTTTGGCACATGAGTAGTAATTAAATTGATAGTCGTTACTTGAATAAAAATGAGGAGTTGCTAAAGATTTAAACTCGAATCAATTACTTGAGCCCTTAGGAATCGGAGGAAGAAGTTGTGTAGGAATGACTTCCCCTGGCTCCATGGCCCCACAACAGAAACAACAGCTAATGGTAAGTCTTGGATATCATTTCGAAGCAAAATTTTCTTCAGTGTGTCTTCGGAAAATACGAGATAATTGTCGTCTTCCACATCGATGACGGATACGGCGTTCCCGTTTTCGGCTGTAAAGAAACATAAAAAGGCAGTTTTTTAACAGTGGTGACAGTTTTGAAAATTGCATAAAGCTCATTTTACGAATATCGGGTTATTCAGTCATTCAAGGAAACAAAATATCCTTAATATGGCGCTACAACAATGCGTAAAATTCCATCCCACAATCTTTGATGCGTCAAATAAACTTTGATTTAAAGCTGCAGTAAGAACTGGATGATAATAATTACTTTGCAAGGGGAACATGGCAACTTGGCAACACGTACATAATCCATTGTAATTGACTACATAATTATTGGTTAAATCTGAACTGTTCAACCCAGCCTGTTCCAGATGTTTATATAATCGCTTTCTTTTCTCAAAACCAGCATGCCAAATGCAAATTTCTTATTCAAATGCGACTTTCTTAAGTATACACACAATCTTATTGTAGTGTGATGGCGTCTATTGCTAATTTTATTATTAGATATTAATGAATATAACTCAAATGAATTGCTTTTACCTCTCAAATTGCCAGCTTCATCTGCTTCCTCCATAGTCTTAACTTCCTCTTCAAACTCTTTATTTTAACTTTTCAAGTCCGCTTCATCTTTCTGATTTTTATCTTCCTAATTTAAACCAGGGAGTATTTTTTAAACTGTATTAAATCTGAAAGTCAACAAAATGTTTTAGGTTATATTTACACCTGGTTAAAATCCACAATCTGGTTTACCAAATCAAAATGAATTAAATTTGCTGTCACACTAAATTTCAAACAGTTTTTTCACTGTGTGTGTCCGAAAACTTACAGAATGGCAAAAACTCTATGGACAAGATGTGTATTATCATGTGATTTGCTAAAAGTAATCTATGCTTTCAATTGGCAATCTTGAGGGTTGTCACGTAAACTTCGTCAAGTGTAAAATTGATATAGGCCCATAAACACCAGCCTAGATATCTTACAACATGTGGAGGACATGCAGTGAACAAAGACACCTCTGCAAAAGAGGCTTCTCCACCAAATCAAAAAAAAAAAAAAAAAATCACATCTTACTTGTACTTGAGACAATTTCTCTCGCGTTGACCAAGTTGATTCCAGCCAAATATTGGCTTGAACTCTGCTGCATGTAGGCACTGTTGCCTGATGTGCACAACTTTACTTAAGAATAAAATTAACAGAAAATGATTTATTTGGAGAATCATTGAAAGAACTGAATGGATTTAACCCTCCCATGGCCTAATACGACAGCCCAACAGGATGAATTTCTTTTAGATTTGCATATATCGTCATTGGAAGAACATAGTAAAGGGAATGAATAAACTTTTTCAAAAGAACCTTACATAATTTACTTTCAACCACCTAAAATATTCTGAAATATTCGAATTGTAAATGTGTGCACTATCTTGTTTCGCAATTTGACATGGTCTAGTATTGCAGCATTACGTGCTTAATAAACCGCAAATCGAAATATAGAAAAGTAGCGGAAGCGGCAGCATTGGGTAGAAACTGCAGCTCAAAAAGCTCAATCGAAACAGCGAATCGAAGTCTTCGTCAATTATAATACATCAATTAAATTTATTTGCTCCGTTAAATAGTAAAGATGACGAAATATGATACTGGGGCTTTAAGCAAAAATCGTCTGTTTACAAAGTTCTCTTGAAATGGCAAATAAAAAATTTTCGCCAATTTAAAAGCACAATAGTTAACTTTACTGGAGCAATTAACTATCGTAAAAGCTTACCAATTTCGCTGAAATTTGTTTGCCCCAACCACATGGGCCTAGGGAACAATCGTAGCAAATTTCATCAAACTTCGTTGAGTGGTTTCGTTGGAACAGAGCGTGACGGACAGACAGTTCTGCCATTCGCATAAAGCAGCTTCCGCTACTTAGTAATGACTTGAAAGTGGGGTTTTGAAATGGAGTGTGTTTGCCCACAACGACGCTGGTAAAGAAGTCTACGCCTAAAGCTGTGCAAAACGACCACGTGAAAGATCTCCATGACCAAAGTTACTGATTTACAAAGACGCTGAAGGAAAATAATGTAGTGTATTTATTGTCAGGTTGTTCTTATAAGGTGTGTTCCTACTCGCAGGGCTAACTGTGGCGATGTATGTATGTAATCTTGATATCGAAACGTATTTAACGTATTTAAAAATTCTGAAAAGAAAAAAAAACAATTTGTTCTACTAAAAAACAAAATTGAATCAACTGGGCTAAATTTTGAATGGGACGTGAGAAAATGTCGTCATACTTAAAATTTCACCCCGCTATATTGTTGTCCTTCTTTTATCCAATTAAATCTACGCAACTCGCGGTAGGTTCTGGTTCGTGACTTCGAAAAAAAACCTGTTAAAACTATTTAACTGTTTCATCTGCAGTGGACACTGAACCAGAGAATCCTTATTTCTTACTGTGCACTGTTTTTTTTTCAACGTCGACAATAGGAAAACGGTCATAAATGGACGAAATAAAGAAAACAAACGTCTGTTTTTTTTTATATTTTCGCAATTCGGAATGCCAATTGCCAATTTTTTTTAAATTTTTTCTATTTTTCTATGTCAAGAGTGAACAAAAACATTTGTAAAAATTAATTTTCAACTTTACTTTTATGTTCTAGACTGAATTAATCTATTCTGGTTCTTCGTTTTTATTTTGTTGTGTACGTAGGCCCCAAATTCCAACCCCACGCCGAGGGCGATACCTGTACCGTACATTCCAGCCATGACATAAGGCAAGAAGATCCACCCGGCAACATGTAATGAAACGCCTAATGCCACACCGGCCAATTTTGTCGCGTCTGTATCCTCAGTGTTTGACAATATCGGCATCATTGCAATTGCTTTCTTAGAAGTTCGCTTGATAATTGCTCCCGCTGCAGAAACTGCTCTGGCTGCTGTGTTTTTAACTGTTGTTTGAAGTAGTTTACCCGTATCCTTGCTTTCATTCAATTGAACGTATGCCTTTAACTGTTTTGATATTTTCTGTAAAATTTAGTATATAGCATTTGCACTCAACACGGAAATTATAAGTTGTATTTCAAACTGAGGTAGTGTCTACCGCTGCATGAGAAACTGTCTTTACAGCTTACACAAATACAAATTTCTGGACTCAATTACCATTCTTTCCCTAAAAGGCACAACAACCAAAAACGGTAATAGTGTTAATAAGAAACTGACAAAACATGTGACCGCCTTAAGAATGATTGGATAAAGCTATATATAAAACTAATCCTGTTGCGTTCAATTTGGCTAGCAGAACACTCCACTCTTATTCGTCGGTGACCGTTGAGGGATTACTATTGTAAAATAATCTAGATTTCCCTGCAGGAAATCTTAGTCTGCCTATAAGAAATTACGTATCGAAGAAGCTTACACTGCATAAAAAACACAAGGGCAGTTGCGGGCAAGGTCGCACAAAAAAATCTCAGCCCCCTAAGCTGTTCTCCGGATTCTTCTTATAAAACGTGCTTTTGTGTTAAAACAGTTTTCTAAGGGCTTTTAATGAGCAAGGATTTTGTATTTATGTCAAATTTCAAAGACAGATTCGAACATTACGAACGTATATGCAGCTTTACTTACTTTGTCTAAACGAGTCCTAAACACTTGCAAAGTTTCGACTCCACCAAGTTTCTTTCTGTTGTCGAAGTGTGCAAGTGCATCGTCCTTCTTGGCTTGATTGTGGGCGTCCAACAGGTCATGACTCGATAAAAATGCAGTATTCGGTCCACAAACCACACCCATCTTACTCACGTATAGATCCATTGCAGCATCCACTGATTCGGAAATACTCACTTCTGTTGTAGCTTGCATCATAGACATTACATTTGGCATTCCGCCTTCTTGAAAAACATCGGTGTAAGCTGCAAAATAGTTTAATAGCTCCCTTGCTTTCACATTATTTCCATGAACTTCCTTCAACACGATATTTTCTGGATCCAAAATAAACCATGGTAATGTGATAAATGAGCATTGCGTTAAAGCATTAAAATAGATGAGAATTGTATAGAACGAT
>JAAXOA010003584.1:0-11278 GCA_036561885.1 Salina celebensis
TGGGCCAAAGGATCGACCTGCCAAATTTGGTTGAAATCGGTCAAACGGTACGACCTGTAGAGCACCCACAGACAGACGGACAGACGGACAGACGGACAGACGGACGGACAGACAGACAGACGCAGCCAGCGATCTCATTACTAGCTGAACAAAGTTCAGCTTCGTAATAAATATATAAGGTTTTTCTAGTCTGAGCTATGAATGTATTAAGCATTATCTATACGTCACGAAATACCTGGACACTATTAAGCTTAAGCCGCTCAAATTGCATGACTGAAGTTTTTTTTTTTTAAATCACGAAGCCAAAATCGTTGGAGAAAAATCAGTTTCAGTATGAATACTTTTCAATTGTATATGAGCATTTCCATAGTAGACAAAGAATTGTCATGATGTGACTAAGTCATCTACTGACATTGTTTGCAAGTCTTTTTATATGCTTGTGACTCGTTACAATTCAAGTTTCCAGTGTTTGTTTCCTACATGTCATTTATGAAGATCTTCCATATCATCACAGATCGAAATTCGGTTGGAACGATTGTCAATGTCTGTGTGGGATGTGAAACACTTATATAATATAGTATAGCCACACAATATTGAGAGTAATTGTCGTTAGCGGCAGCTTATAGGTTATATTTAATGTCGAGTCATTAGTATTTTTTATGACGGTTAAAAACAACTCTGCAATTAGCGACGCGTTCTCATATTAACGTGCTACAAACTACCTTTATAGCATCCAAAGGTTTTACCTACAGTTTGGAAAGTAGTTCAGTTGCAAAATGGACGTGGAGAAAAATAACAAAGCTAGAGCTGGTTAGTGCTTACACAAATAAATTTTAAAATTTATATGCATTTTTGGGAATAATTTTTTTATGATGATTTTTTCGGCAGAGGCTTCAAAAAAATGGGGATGCAGACATAAGTTTATATTTAAAGCATTTCTAATGTGCGTGTTGTGTTACGCTTTGCGCTTTAACTTATCCATTGCCATCGTTGCGATGGTCGATGATTCAGCCCCAACCAGCTCGGAGACAGTAGAATTCGGAGAAATCTGTCCAAACCTTATAAACCATACACCAGGTCCAGTGGCTCTCCAGTTTGTAAATGCGAGTGATACACAAACCAACTATTCGTTAGCAAGTACATCAACTACTTTGCCGTTTGTTAACAAAACCTTGAGTCATGGCGCAAGTGATGTGCCTACCAAAAGGCTCCAATTTCGATGGAACGAGAAAGATCAAGGGCTCGTTCTCGGGTCCTTTTTCTGGGGTTACATGGTCAGTCAATTTCCGGCTGGACTCTTGGCTTTTAAACTGGGTGGAAAGTGGCTCGCTGGTTTAGGAATGTTAGCAACTGCTTTGTTCGGTATGGCTTTACCCACAGCTGCCGTTATTGGAGGGATAACGTGGGTAATAGTTTGCCGGTTACTGCAAGGAGTTGCATCGGTATGCACGGAAAAAGTCTAAAATATATTCACATATATCAAAATATTTATCCATGAACTTTTTATATAGGGATTTGTGGTTCCTTCCATTGTTGTCCTTCTATCAAAATGGGCACCACCTGAAGAAAGAGCTCGCCTTTCGGCCCTGTGTTTTGCAGGATTACCTCTTGGAACCGCACTTACTATGATTAGTTCCGCATATTTGATCCCTGAATTCGACTGGCCTTCCGTATTTTATGCTCCAGGAATTCTTACTATTGCATGGTTTGTTTTGTGGATCACGACAGTCCACTCAACACCTGAAGACGATCCGAATATTTCAAAGGAGGAGCTGAGCTACTTACAAGATTCTCTTCGATTTCGTTCTGAAGAAGAAGTTGGGATTAGGGAACTGCCTTGGAAACAAATGGCATTCTCACTGCCAGTATGGGCAGCTTTCCTTAGTCAATTTTGCAGTGCTTGGGGTCACAACATGCTCAAGTCGGAAGGTCCCAAGTATTTGCACTCTGCTCTGCACTTCGACATACACGCAGTAAGGAAACATTAAAATGCGATCTTAAAGCCTGTATAATAATTTGAAATGATCTAAGTATGCATTTAAATTCCAGAATAGCTTCCTTTCTGCCACTCCATACATTTGCCAATTTCTGTTCATGATGTTCATCGGACGCGTTTCGGATTTCTTCATTGAAAAAAGAATAACGTCAATTCTAACAGCAAGAAGGCTATGCAACACAATTGGTCAGTGGGGATCTGCTCTGTTCTTCATTGGTCTAATTTTATCAGGTTGTAACAGAACAACCGCTGTTATCTGTTACATTTTATCTGGAATGGTAAATGGTGCAATGGTGTGTGGCGCTTATGTTAACATTCTCGACATTTCTCCCCGGTATGCGGGTACTCTTGAAGGAATTCTTAACGGGATAGCCAACATTGCTGGATTCGGAGCCCCAAGTGTGGCAGGCTTCATTCTCTTCCAAGAACCATCCCTTTTAGGCTGGAATTATGTGTTTTTAGTTCCTATAGTTTTAAACATTTTGGGAAATATTATATTTCTATTTGGAGCGTCAGTTGATGTTCAGCCGTGGAACGACCCTGTAAAACCTAAGAATGACAATGGGATTGAAATGGTTAAACAGGAAAAATAATTTTTTGTAGTTGTCTGTTCGTCTGCCATGAATGTAAGCATGTGGTTTGTCATCAAAACCAAAATCGCCATTTTGACGGAAACTTGTCAATCTAGTTTACCGTCAGTATGTAAATACCAAACGCTATCGCAAAATTCGCAGTAAAAAGTTTGTTGTTGAACGTGACAACTTGCTGCGGAAGCTTACTGTTTTTTAAGATTGAAAACAGTCATTTCTACCTCATTTTTAACTTTAGAACAAGAAGTGAATTCTAAAATGCTTTAATATCTACCAGTTACTGAAAAATATGTAAATTTTGACAGTTTTATGATGTTTTTCTAAATTAGAATTTGTCTTCGCTTTAAATATTACTTTTTCGTAAGTGTAATAACCCCTTTGTTTTGTACGGGTTTCATAATAAATTACCAGTACGCATTACCTTACATAATTTTCATTAAAAACGTAAATGAGTTTATTCACTCGGCTGAAAAGCAACAACAAAAACGATTAAACTTAAATAGTATAGCTCTAATTTGCATCTTCCTTATTCCTTGGCACTTGTGACAAATTTTAATAGTTTGCGTCTGGCCATGTCCATTGCATAAGCATTCGCACTATTCAGTTGCTATATTTCAAAATTTGAATATATTATCTGTGATTAAATTAGTATCTGAAATTATACTGATTGGCTTGTGGCAACGATAGTTATGACTTTCTGTGTATTTTCTTACCATGTAAAATTTCCAGAGCGCTCTCGTCATCTTCAATTGCCCGGATAACACTGAACTCTGGCTGTGCGCTGCTTGGCATTGATCCAGCAGCGTCTGAGTCCTGGAGCTCTCCTTCTTCTAATCCATTAGGTTGCTCTTGTACATTAGCTAATTGCTGCTTGTTCTCCTTCAGAATTAGAACTGGTTCTTCGTCCCTATTTCCATTATCCTTAGGATCACTCGACAAAATCTCTGGGATTACTTTTCCCAGGAAGCGGTCACAAAAAGGTTGAACACAGTCTTTGCTATTACCTTGCGTTTCAATTTCATTAGAAGGTTCCTCCACCCCTCCCAATATCAATTCCTGGATTCCTCTCTCAATGTCGACGAATCTTGTCCTCGATCCCTTGAGCATTCTTTGTCTGTCTGGCTCTGAAGCTAGTTTTAGCCGTGTCATATCTTCCGGTCGTATTATCAAGACTTTAATCATATTCTCTGAAGTAAGCTGTTCTTGTAACGACGGTATTAAAGCAGTCATTTCAGAAAGTAACAAAGAATTGCTTAAAGTAGTTTGCGGGTAAGTTACAACTGGCGTTTGTATGAAATTTGTGTATTGCGGCTGGCTATAAACGCCAGTTTGAGGTACAAACTGAACTGAAGTCTGTTGCAGTGATTGCTGCGCTGGTACTGCATATTGTATTTGCTGTTGCGGAGGAACAACTACATTTTGAATTTGAGGTTGAACAGGTTGAACATATTGCTGCTGGAATTGAATATTTTGCAACTGTTGCGGCAGTGCTGTTGGATACACATTCTGTTGAACCTGCGCTTGTGGCAGATTGTAGAAATTTTGCAACGGTTGTCCATAAAGTGGCTGTTGTTGTTGATGGCCATGTGGGGGAGGAGGATGAGGGCCAACCTCATCAGGGTAGTAAAACTTCACGGGGAATTTTCGTTCTAGAAAGTTTGTTAATGTGCGAATCGGATCTTTTCCCAGAAGGCGTTCTGCATAATAGGATTATGTTTTTTTAAACCGTTCATGTTTTCATAAAAAATGTAGTACATAATGAGTTGTATAAAAACAAAAGAAAAATGCATTTTTTCTACCTTTAAATGAAATGTAAGGCCTTCTTCTCATTGGTGGCCTTGGTGGATATGGATTTGCGAGTGCCCAGCTTGCAAAAACAAGCACACTAAAAAGAAACAACCGGTTTAACATTTTGCTTCTCAGCAAAATCACTCTTATCTATTTGTTTAAAACTTGTATTATGTAACACGTCACAAATCTCACAGCAAGTTATCACATAACAAAACAAGAATTAAATGGTACAGACAATTTTTTTTTCTTGCGATCACCACCAAGACGCATCTAGCTTCTAGAATAAAATTTGATAACCCCACCAGGAAGGCATCTTTTCATCTAATTTTCAAATCTTGTGTCATTTAGTGAACACGATCAGAAGCAAATTACAGGATGCACATGTTCATAGCAATACATATATTTTTTGGCATGTTAGCATCAGAGTTGTAGACTGATCTACTACTTTCGTTTCTATACGTCCTGTGTGACTTCTAGTTTATTCACTAGACGCCTCGCCTAACTTTCTAGTTGATTGAGCAGTTAAATAACAATACATATTTCCTTCTTTTGCATCAATATATGGCTAGTGTCGGTACAGAAAAAATTGTTAGGTAGTGGATCACTTTTAATAAGCTGTTGTTGGGCACGAGGTGGAGATCAATCAGATGAAAAGGATGATTATGATTATAATTTTTATTCAAATATGATTGCTTTTTTCTTTAAAATCATTCCTTTTAGGAAAAAAAGGAATAGGAAATTGAGTGCGAAATGGACGAATGACAAATGCCATCAGCACGTCGGCAACCCAAGATAAATGCACGTGCAAATCTCTCATTGACCTTTTTTGCAGCTTGAATTGATGAAAAATTCCCAAGAAAATATTTTGTTGCGTGTGCATGACCAAAAGTCAGTTTCCTGTCAAACTTTAATGTGTTGTTGATTCCCATACGTACTAAATAAAAATATTATCCATAGTAGGGGAACTTCGTTTTGGACAAATTTATTTAAAGAAAAATTACCTGGAAAGAAAATGACTTTGGGCTCACGGCACATTTCAATTAATTCACACATAACTTGAGCCCGCTTGGGTTTTGGCCAGACCAGTTTTTTTGTCCATCCTCATTAATGCTTGCATGTCTTAATCTGAAAATCTTTTGAAAATGAAAAATGGATGCATTGTGTTTTATCTGGTGATGTATCATGCTTGCATGCGTTCAAGACTTTTGTTTAGGCAAATATCTAACCAGAATTTGTAATTACCTGTTTTTGAGAAATAAATTACGAAAAAATCTTGAAACTAAACAACTTGTTTGTATTTTTACTCATATGAACTAACGCTCTAAAACTTGCAAATCTTCAGTTCAAATTGCAACTTTGAAGATAAAACACGGTAAAAAAATGTATTTCAGCGTAATTTTACTGGTATCCATTGCATTAGGATCGTTTGCAGATGTTTCAGTATCATCAGCAGAAGATGAAGCCTCATCTTCAGTGGTCACGGGATGGATAGAAGGGACCGATACTGAGTCTGGAAAGCCTACGAAGCTATACTTTAGCAATGAAACTGAGTCGGAAATCATTCTTGAGCAGTTGAAAGACGTTTCTGTTCATTGTGAAGCTCACTTTCCGGTCCAGTTGGACTTCAAGAGCCATGGGGTAATTTGAAACATGAATATCCACTCCATTATTTCATTCCAATATTATGAGCATTTGAATTTGCGTGATATTTTAAGTTAATTTACTTTATCAGTTATGAGTGAACATGTGTGCCTTTGCAGGGCTTCAAGCTTCTCGCAACAGGTTCAGGATCTGCATCCAAGTCATACTCAAATGGGACGCACAATGTTCACGTGCAAAAGTACACGACCTACGCTCACCTAGTTTCATTAAAGGAAGCCTACACTGGACTCTACACCTGTAGGGGACGTGGGTCGAAAACAAAGAAAAACGCTGTATCCGCCTTCATTTATGTTCCTTGTACGTTATTCAATACGTCACATTTAAATTAACATAATAGGGCAGCAATAATTACTAATTAAATGTTTTTGTCGTTTTGCGTATTTTTTTTTTCAGCTGACAAGTTTTTTGTGTCTTTTAAAAGTGGACCTATAAGTACTTTAGGACTAAAGGCTGTCGCAATCCCATGCCCAGTGTCTAACCCTAAAGCTTCTGTTACCTTAGTCCAATGGATTGACGACACTACAGTCAAACCTGTACCGGAAGCGAAATACAATTCGCGGTCGGGTTTTTCTGTTGATGGTGCCAACTTAAGTGGAACATTTTTCTGTGTTGCCGAGTTCAATGGTTCAACACCTCAAGCAGTTGAATTTCAAGTAACAAATGAAAGTTTAACTTGCACCCAACGATGTCCAGCGAATTCTGCCTGCCAAGTTGTAAATGATCAACAAGTGTGCGAATGTAAACCTAACTTTAGACAAACTTTTGTTTCTAACAAGTGTATACTTGAGTGTAAAACTGATAAGGATTGTCCCTTCAATATGGCTTGTTTACCGCAAGAATCTGGATCATTTTTGGTAGATATTTTGACCTCCATCGAGAGTAGACAAGAAGACACAGACGATGAACAGGAAATCAAACGGGGAGAATGTAAAAATCCTTGTATTTATAAGACATCTTGTTCAGGCACCTGTCAAATTGTTGATCATAAACCAAACTGTAATGAAGCTGACAGACTTTGAAAATAATTTTTGAAAAACGGCCATATTAAATTATTTATATCAAAGTTTTATCTTCATGAAAGTCAAGATACAATCATTTATAATTACACCATTTGAATTTGGAACTTTTATAATACACGGTAATTAGTATAAAAATATCACAGTTGAGTTAGTTCTACAAGGCATTTCTTGGCTTCAGCGGAAACAGTCCAAAAACAAGCACGGGAAATCTCATCATTGTTGAACATCTTAGTGGCATGGTTGTTCAAACACTTGCTTCGATATATTTCCAGCCTTGGAATCTCTTCGCTCAAACTAGCCTCACTCTCCTTGCTAATCTATAAATTGTAAAATTAAAACATTTCAATTAATAACACAATTAACTTAAACGATGTAGCCAAACTTTATACAAATACTTACCTGGTCATAACTCGCAGACAGTTTTAATTCGCGGAAATATTCTCGTCCACTAAAAACCTTGCTGATAGATTCTTGCGTAATCTGATTCATCCCACATCCTGTTTCAATTTCCAAAGTATTCAGGTATTCAGGAATTTCTGTGCTGAGTAGAACATCGTCGTCTATATAGCTCCCATATCGTGCCTTTAAATTTTCAATCTGGCTCCATTTGTGCGAAATTATTCCCAGGATTTGTCTGTTCATTGGAGCGTTGATAGATATCAAATGAGGCATCCATTCTGCCAATTGACACCACGACTCAAGAGAAGCTTCCCAGTCAAAAGAAAACTCTTTGAGATGCGACATCTCAAACTTTTTTCCAAGGAGCTCCTTCGACATTGGCACTAAATCTGGAATCTCAATGATCCGAATTGATCTGCTTCGGGTATTCACCAACGGTTGCAAGTCCAGACAGTTTACATCCACCCTTAATTTCTGAAGGAGAGGCATAACCAAGAGGAAGTCCAAGTTGGAAACAATGTTTCCCCATAGGTCCAGTTGTGTCAGCTTTCCAAACTCAATTTTAAAAGGGAAACCATCAAAGGTTTGCCGATGATTTTCAAAAGTAATCGGCTTATGAACTTGTAAAGTTTCCAGCTTGGGTCCATAATGATTCAACAGTTCTTCCGTTTCCAGTTCAGTTGAAACTAGTATTTGCAAGTGCTCCAAAGGCAGGTTTGCGGACGTAAAAACAGAATTGTTTTGTCGCAAACGAAGGGCATCAAATCGGGTCAGCTTTAAAATGGGATCACGCCATGAAACTCGTCGGAGCATGGACAAAACGCTGATGTAGTCAAATTGGTCATTAACATATCTTGAGTCTTCGATAATGAACTCCTTCAAATTGGGGAACTTGATGAGCGACATGGCGTGCAAGAGATAAGTGCACTTGTTCACAACTATTTTCCTAAGGTAAGGCATCTTCTCCGCGGAATAATCAGCTCTGTAAGGAATTGAACAGTTGTGGAGTTCCAGAGTCGTCACCTTTGGTCCCAACTTCTTTAACATAGTTATAAAACCTTGCTCCCCAAATCGACAATCGGTCAACTTGAGATAATCAGCATGTGGACTGCAGACATTCACAAAGTTTGCATATTTGCCATCTCTGTCAATGCAAAAAGTCCAGCCAACGAGCTCATAGGAATTTGGAATGCAGTTCCGACCGGGCCACGCAAGGTTGTTATTATCTTTAAACGTCAACCGGACTGGGATAGCCTCTCGGAACGCGGATTTAGTATTGTTGTAAAAGTCTCTACAGACTAACCGGAAGCTTCTGATCGATTCAAAGTCAAGATAGAAAGCTATCCGCTTCTGAACCTGAATTATAAAAGAAAATTAACACAGACGTATTTTAATTGTAAGAAAAGAGCAAAACGAGACGTGTAAAAAAAACTGTAATTCTTACCAGAGGGATCGACATCGGACTTAATATGGGTTCCTCAGGTTCCTGATCTTCTACAAAAACGGGTTCTGCCATTCTGGAACTTGAAATCTCTACGCGTGCTTTCGTACAGCAAAGCCGAAAGCTGAGTGTTCAGGATTGAGTTTTGAAGATGTTTAGCACAAGTTGTTTAGTGGACGATGTTCCAGTGAATGAAGGAGTACCTGTTATGGCCAAAGAGCTGCCCAGAGAATGCAGCATAAACAAAGGAAACTTTTTGGAAGTAGCAGGATTAAAACGTGTGAAAAACATTTAGGACCTTTTCTAGTGATTGACTTTGTACCTACATGATTGTTGAAAAAGTATCCTTGGCATTCCATTTTTTTTTAAATAAACCATCTTTATTGTTACATTGGTCAAAATACTTTTTGTGTAAGATGGAGATGGACCATTTGCATATATGTACAACTTACCCGCATAAAAGGGAATGTTTGCTTTAGGTCGATAAGGTAAATGTAAGTGTCAGTGCAGCAGTAGTGAAAGCCGCCGCCAACAGCCCTTGCTTTGGGAACGGGTACACATAAGCCACATTCTTCAAAAAAGGTACCACAAATGGTACTTGAAAATTTGACTTTGAGCATTTTTTAAAATTACATCAGAGCATTACTGAATAGCCATTGTAGTATCAACATTTTGTCGATTCATTTCATGTAAAGATCGGGATGATTTTAATGCAAACGAAAATAACAGAAGTTATCCATTATTCACGAACTTTTAACCTGTCGCAAGTATTTGTATAGTGGATTAAACTCTGATTGAACAAATGTTCCTTTTTATGCTACAATTGTTCAAATAAATATCTAATGCCTATTTCGATCATGTTTCAAACGTAGTCATTTATTATTGCAACCATTTCTGTACGCGTGTGCACTTGCTTAAACATTTTCCAATAGATATTTTTTATCCGGTTTTCATCCTCCAATTATTGAAGTTTTCAGTATTATGGCTCACGGTTTGAATCAATCCTCCATCCTATCTATGACTCTATTTGCATTTCTTATTTTCTACATCAGTAAAGACGTAAAGCGTAATACCCTTGTCCAGAGAAGTTATAAAGATTCTGATATAATTCCAAAAACTCGTACAAATTACACGCGGTTAACCACCCAAAAACACAAATTATTACCACCTCCCGGGGTCTTACTAGGCCCACTTGGAGGAATTGGAAATCAGTTGTTTCAGTATGCGTGTTCCTACAGTCTCTCCAAGGAATTGCAGTGGCCATTGTATCTACGCAAAACATCAAAGCTCGAGAATCGTCAGTTTACCCAAAAACATCGTACTTTTGCATTGGACCACTTTAGTATCCCTGAAATTCAACTAATTGATTCAAACACAAATGTAACACACGTGTACTACTCTGGGGACCTGGACTATCTGACCAGAAATTTTTCAAAGAATGCCACGAATGGAAATGGCTTCATCCAATTGGGCGGTTACTGCCAATCAATGGCGTATTGGAACCAGTCCGTTGAAGATATTTACAGAATGCTACAACCCAGTGAAAGTGTAAGAGAAAGTCTTACAAAAAGTTTGCGAGAAATTCTTGAGGATATAGAAGCCAGTGAAAGTATCGCTGTTCATGTTCGCCGGGGCGACTTTTTGGCACCGGTTAACTACGCGTTCTTTGTTCCGATTGCTTATCAACGAGTTGCTATACCTAAAATGGTGGACATATTGAGAAAAAAGAAGGATGTAGCTCCAGTCTTCTTTATATTCTCAGACGACATTCAGTTCGTGAAGGACAAGTTTGCAGATTTTGAAGAGAAGTGGAGATTTGTTTATGTGTCGAGTTTGAAAAGTACAAGTCTGCAAGATTTGTATTTGATGAAAAGATGCAAGCATATTATATTTCCAAATAGTACTTTTAGCTGGTGGGCGGCTTTCCTCAATTCCCACGAGAATAAAACCGTGATTGCTTCATATTTCAATCCTATCTGGTTTAATGGAACCGGAAAACCGGTAATTCATGGTGAGAATTATCACCCGAAAGATTGGATACTCATCGACGTATTCAGCGGGGAAAACGTGTAGAGCAGGCCAATTAATTATCATACAAACTCTATTTTTATAATGCCGGCCATTTTAAAACGATTCCATTTCCAATATATGATTCCACTTTCAACTTTCTTGACCTTTTTATAACGGGTATCTTCTGAATTAACGGGGCCGAATTCGGTTACTAAAAGGTACACTGGTTTTGCGTTTGTTTGTGACGACAAGCCGTACAGAGATTTTATTACGAAGCTGGACTTTGTTCAGCAAGTCTTGAGATCCTTACCATTGTCTGTCTGTCGGTCTGTCTGTACGCGCTCTACAGGCCGTACCGTTTGACCGATTT
>JAAXOA010003585.1:0-11275 GCA_036561885.1 Salina celebensis
TCTCCTTCATCCTCCCCTCCAGTTAACTTGTTTCAGTTAGTTTAAATCACATACGAGGTAAATTCTGCAAAGGGATTTCTCGAACTTGTTTCTTTGATATTTGGGCTAGGACTTTCCCGTGGTCGCCTGTTCCAACAATGACATGGGTGCCCAATTTTGTCACAGAGTAAATATTACCCTGTGAAGGTAGCTGGATAAACTGTTCCTCCCGCATGATGATGCTTCTTCCACAACTTAACTAAATAACTACTTAATTATCTTAGAACCCTCAGAATAACAAAACCCACGTTGGTCCGCTTGTTGTTGATAGTCCCTCTGCAAAACAAACACCTGTCTACGCAACAGCTGAGTTTTTAACACATGAATCAGCTCGCTACCGCATGCAAGTGTTTTTTGGTAGATTTCTATGGTTTCGTAGATCCACCGCTCTGGCGCTTGTCTATCCAATGCAGATGCAACTTTCACCTACTTTCTCCAAGCTTTCTCTTGCCATGTTTTCTCTGTGCGACACCGAATTCCAAGAACGAGATGAAATAAGATATCTTATGACTATGTCAAAGTGAATCTAGTGCAGTTTATTTTTGTCTTATTTGCAATTTATTTGCGGAGATTTTTTTTATTACATTTTTGCTCAACTTTCAAATGTGTGGTACATTTTTTTAAACTATGATGTTTTAGTCTAAAGATCATAGCAGTTTTGACATAGAAGGGTGAACTGTATTATATTATATATATAATTTGAGATATTTATTTTGTGTAATTTTAACTACAATATAATTGTATAGTTTTCTTAACTAATTAAGGTAAATATTGGCTATGAAGAAACGTGTATGTACTTAAGTTTATCGCACATTATAATGATTACGTTATACCATTTTAATTGATCACATAGAATGATTTTTGTCATTATTTATTTGTTATTACTCAGTGTTTTATAATGCATATGTCTATGTACTCATGATCACTGTTTGTGAAGTAAATTCATGAGCAGATATTACTTTTTTTTATACTATCCATCGACAAAATTGAATTGTCTTGCAATTAGTCAACCCCAAAAAACAATTTGGGCAGACTATTAAAACACGTGCGCTCTGGTGTATTTGTTTTATTGAAGTACATTAACATTATTACAGGGGAAAATTGAGTTTTTGAGAGTTTTTTTCAAAGTAAACATTAATAGGTACATTTTTGTATAACGTACACTGGTTGCCCTAAAAGGAAAAAGAGTGCTACGTTGACGAATTCAATTTAGTTTCTGTTTTCTCAACATTTTTCTAACAAGATGAAATAGAATGTATTTTCTTTTAATATTGCTTCATTTAAGATAAGTAAAAGTTTTTACTTACAAAGTCAATGTGGAAGAACACATTGAAACAATTCTTATGTTTACACGTAGAACATGTTTTTGAACTTTTGCTTGAAACTTTCAACGACTAAGTTTACTATATTGGCCATTTTTTTCTCAGCTAAATCATTAGCTCATAATAAATTAATTTAAAAGCAATTATAAATGTATATAACGAACAGCTCAAGATATACAATACAAGATTTGTGGACTCACACATAAAAAAATGATATATGATGACTAATACATATACCAAATACAACTTTCTCTGAGAGAAGAAAATTGTAACTAGAAAACAAGTTGACAAAAAAAAATGTTAAATAAGTGGTATTGTACCAAAATAACAAACAAAAGGTAACAAAAAAAGGGATGGAAAATGGTACAAATTAAGTCTGTAAAATTACAACACTCGGAGGAGTTCCTTTTTACCATGGCCTCCACACACCTTCCTCCGGGATAAATCTGTATGACTCATTTTTGCACAAATTGAGAGGTCGACTGAAGTCGAGAGGTTCATAGTCATTGTAAAGCTGGAACTCGCCATCATGTTGAGCTCCAGAGTAACTGTCCAAATGACTCACACTCCCTGCTGATGAGCTACAAGCCGGACTGTCACGAGACGAGTGGGGAGTAACGCACAAGTTGATTGCAGCCGAGGTGCAATCTGACGTGCTACTAAAGTCTTGTTCCATCATTTGGCTTTGGATCTCTGGTTTTGTCACGGGGACCATGTAAGCGATTTGTTTGGTAGAGCTGCTATCACTCCGGCTGCTGTTGCTCCTACTCCTTTTGCTTTTGGGGTAATCTAGTCTGAGGGAGTCACCTCCAGACGGGAGAAATCTTGAGCTGGACAAGGGGCTGTTATACTGATTGCTGGAGTGATGGTGATTAAGAAACGACTCGTTACTTGAGGGTAGACTGTTGTTGTTGGAGTCATTAGGGTTATGAGTACTACTTGGACTGGAGCAGTTGGAAGGGGACAACGAGTGATTGGATGAGGTGTCCATGTACATAAGTTGTGGGGTTTGCTGGTGTTGGATTTGATGCAGTTTTCCGTTTCGCTTCGAGCTATTCTTCAGAGAAGGCTCACTTTTCACTGAAGCTGGGGACAAGCCAAATGGCTGGACTAAGCTTGTGCTTGGTGGGAAAGAGGATGTGCTGCTTAATGTGTCTTCGGAAGGGAGTGGAAGTCGAGATGATGACTGAGTTGCAGAGGAACAAGTGGAGGAGGAGGCGATTGCAGATGACAACACTGATGTAGATGAGCTGCTGCCTTTTACTATGATTTCACCGTTGGTCGATTGTCTTATACTTATTCAAGTGCGTCATTAGTTTGTCTATTATGCTTGCACTGATTTTAGCTTTCTCCAAGAACCTCACAGTCTCTTTTGAGCAATCCTGCAATTCAAACAACAATACGGTTATAATTCATTGAATAATGGAAATGGTATGATTATAACCCGAAACAAGGTTAAAAATAGAACAAAGCAAAATTCCTAACCTACCCCTATCCATACAGCGTAAACCCACACATAATATTTTGTCTGTAGAAAACCTGATACCATAAAGCATGGAAACTAAAACTTTGCGCAAAGGGCAAACGTCAAACCAAACAACGACAACAGATATATTTTAGTTTCATCGATTTCTTTGTGAAATCCAAACCCACGCTCAATTCCTGACATAACTGTGGTCGCCATTTGCATTTTCGCTGTAATTAGACAACTACCTGCTGAAATGTCGCCTACGTGCTAAATATTGTTTAAACCTTTGTTTTATGTATGTGTTTACTACTTTTCACGGCTTATGCAACATGTCACGTCAAAACTGTCTTCGTTACCGACTGGGAAAGTTCTATATAACTTTTGCTTATGTATTTTGTCAGAAAAATACGAAGCTTTTAGGCATTTCGATAATTAAAGATTTTTTAATCATTTACATATTTAGGTACGTATGATATGCCACGAAGGCGGAAAAAGTTTCATATGAAAGCAACTAAAATGGGTTAATACTTAATGAATTAAGACTAAGACCATCATAACAATAATTTATTTATCTTTACCTCAAATCCTTCAAGGAATTTTTGATCATCCGATTTCTTCACTGTTTGGAGGTACGTAACAGTCAGCTCCAGAATATCTGCTTTCTCCAATTTAGCATGTTTCTGGCCCTGGAAAAAAAAATACAAAAAAATGTTTTAGTTTCATGCACACGTCGGCTCGCGTGTCTAAAACAATAATGTTCACTTATACATTCACATTTTCCGCGTTTTCACTTATGTATGTAAACGCGTCACTAATCGCGCCTTTTATAAGATTCTTTACAGGCACCCTTTGCGTCAACCATTAAACTAAATTATTTCGTTGTATCGACAGGTATTACTCAACACATTTTGCTCAGAGGTACTTTTGCATGAGTAATGCTCAAGGATGGAGAGTTCCTGTGTTATGCCACCCAGTTGGAAGTAACTATTTGCATGGAAAGTGTCGACATTTCTCTTTTCAATGCATGTAACCTACTACCAATTATTCACCATAATTTGGTCATTTCCCAATAAGGGAATAAAAATATCAAGTGCGTTCTAGCTGCATTCAATTCGCATTTCACATTTTGCACACTTGTCATTTTATCAATTCGCGAATCGCATCGTTATTCCATAAACATTACCAGCACTATTCCGGAGAGTCTTTCGAAGTCCGTGCGACAACTGTTGTGTACAGGAACCTGAAGGAAGGAAGATAACCAGTGGAGCAAGATAATAATAAGCGGAAAGGGCTCCAATAAATAGTAGTACGATCCACCGTATTATTGTACAATAAGCGATGAAACGATGCTTGGATTCTAGAACATTGTTTGTCGGAAAGCTAGAACTGTTATTATCCAACTAACGCACAGTGTGAAAATAAGGTAATGTTTTAAACCTTCATGATATATCGACATTTGAATTATCCGACGTACGTATGTACGTACTACGTATGTTGCTACTATATGATTTTCCGTTGAAATTAGTACAAGCATGCGGACTCGCAGCATTATGTCATAAATGAGTTTGTTTTATGAGTAAAAAGTATAAACATTCAATAAGAAAGTATACTTAAAGTTATTTAAAAAGCAATACAGACATAATTAATCTGTCAATAGAACTATGCCTATGAGAAGATTGCTGGAGTTCATGATATATTGTCTAAACCTCTCTGGGCTAGTCTGCAATGGAAGTAGAGATTAGTTATTGGCATGTCGTACGCAGTAAACTCGACAGTTTAAACTATAAAACACTCTCCCGAGATATGCGGTGTCTGGTAAACATCACTTGTGGTTCTTGTGACTGGGTTCCATAGCTGGTGGCTTGGGCTTTCATGTATGGATACATTATTTCTGGCAGATAATCCTATTTACAATTCACCACTTTCAATCATTTAATAACCAAAATATCTCATACTGTGAGTAAAGCACCCAGTCGCATGGACAAAACGGAATTGAAGTGGAAACGAGAGATTCCGCTTGGGTAACAGAGACTGATGCTTGCATATCAAGTTTATCTCTTGATATGGTGACGTGTCGTGCGTCATTGACTGTATACTAGGCTAGGCCGTATGTGTATTAGTTCAGGTATACCACAAATTACCTTATGGTACACACACGACTTGTCAATATTATTATTGTTTGTATTTAAAAAAATTGTAATGCCTAAAGCACACAACATACATGCATTTGCATCATTTATTTGGACCGATTTGTAAGTAGAGTTGGAATGTGAAAGTTGCAAACTGTGTTTTCTCTGTAACATTTGAACTGGTAAATACTGTAGTAGTGATTTTTATTAATGATGCTTACTAAAACCATACAATTGACATTACATTCTGTCATTCTGCGAAAAGTAGCCAAAAGTATACAACTTAAATTTTTGCATAAAACTTGGGATACTGGAAAACACGCTGTAGGTTGACAGTCAAAGAAGAAATACCCCGATATGATGTATGATGTTAACTGCGGATATATATATATATATATATATGCACATACATGCATTTCATCTTTTGTGAACTTTCTGTTACAGAATCATACTGATATCAACAAGACACTGAAAGACGTTATCTCGTCCTTAATTTAAATTTATTGCTTACCTCTACGCGTGTCGAGTCCACAATTAGAGTTTTAAGGATTCCAAGGCTCTGATTGATGCGTGCCCTTCTCCGCTTTTCCATTAAGGGCTTACTCGCCTGCAAAACAAACGAAATGTTTATTTTAATATTTTAAAAGTACTTACTACATTACTACTACATACTACTATAATATTCGTCTTTATTCTTAATTTTCGGTTTTAATGTTGACAAATAGTAGCTACAACTATCCTATGCCATTAATGCATTCATTTCAGTACAAGATGCTAAAACATACGTGAGCGTATGCACATTTAACATGATTTCATCATTCTCCGCACTTAGCGGCTTACTTGTAAAGATTTAAGCGTTACTTTTGAAGCTACCGTCCGCTTCAAAACTACGTGAGCGTATGCACATTTAACATGATTTCATCATTCTCCGCACTTAGCGGCTTACTTGTAAAGATTTAAGCGTTACTTTTGAAGCTACCGTCCGCTTCACAAGCTCATACATATTTCTAAAGGTTCCATTCAAATAAAAAACCACATTCATAATTGCTTGTAAAATATCCTAAAAGCTCAGATTTGCGTCATTAGCGCTTCATCCCAAAGCTCTGTTTTGTCTAGTATTATGTCCACAAAGAGACCTTTCATGGATTCTTTTTTCCATTGACCAGCAGCCTATTGAAGTCGTTTTTTTACATATTCATGCTAAAACAACACTGCACGATCATATAAAACTCACTTGCGCTTTTAGTTATAATTTCAATTTTTTTCTCTCGTGCTCGTCTTTTACAATTGAAGTCGTTTTTTTTTACATATTCATGCTAAAACAACACTGCACGATCATATAAAACTCACTTGCGCTTTTAGTTATAATTTCAATTTTTTTCTCTCGTGCTCGTCTTTTACTCTGGCGTCCGTTTTCCATAATAATATATAACGTATTGCTCCCACCAAACAGAACTCATTAAAATACCTCACGTGCATGGATCATGCATGAAGGAGGCGATCGAGCGTAAAAAACTCACACTGGACTGTGTCAGATGAATGGTCACTATCCATAAAGAGGATTAAAAAGTACCAAACACTGTAATGATAATAAAATGCGATAAATATCTGTTCTCTGTCTATGTTTTTGCATTCATATTATTTGCTTAGTAATGCAATGCCCGGACCTAAAGAGTTTAAAAAACTAGAAACAACATTTCAACGATTTTGCATTTTTTTGCACAATAAACTGTTTTTCTGTGAAATAAAACGATATCTTCATATCTATAATGCGATGTATTTTAGTGTATAAAAATGTTCTTTGCGAGTAAAGCAATAAAAATGATTTTGCGTCCACAGTACTCAATCCGTCTACATAAATCAGATCCGCGCATAAAAAAATAGAACATTCATTACCACCATATTATAGCGAAAATCTGATTTTTATGGATGATAGGTTACTCCTGTCACATTCTATATGCTAGCAAAAGTGTTTTATCAATGTCGAAAATAGAAAGCTCATGTGATAACATGTGAGCACAGCGAAATCTAGTCGAAAGTAATGAATCTATATAGACAACTTACCCTTCTATTCTCCGCTGAGATGGTTTTATTAAGGTTTTTATCTCCAGTCACTTTGGACGCCGTCATTTTTGCGGTCATCTATGGCAAAAAGATGTTACGAGCGTAAAACAGAGATTGTTTTATTGGCCTTCCCCACTGATTTCACCACAAATGGCAGTACTTTAGGAATACGTTATGTCCGGGATATTTCACGTAATACACGTCAGTTGTATGTATAACAGCACTGTGGAATGCTGTACAAAGTTTCTTCCTCGAGGAAAAACGTATAACAAAATTTTTATACAAAACTTTGTTTTTTGTTCCTTCAAACTCTAAAATTCCATTTTCTTTCCTGCTTCAATTAGACATACAAGTTTTGTATTGGTTGTGGTCAGTTACTGAAGAGTTTTTGATAAATATGGGCATATTATGCAATTTAAACTGTTTCCCTTCTTTTTATCTCTGTCTCATCCTGTTACACTTGTGAAACGAACCACTTAACAAGTTTGTTTATTTTTCTGCGTATCTCTGCAACTTTTACACAATCCAGAAGGCAAAGGCTCCACCACTGTATACATTACGAGAGGTTTTTACAACATAGGTCATGGAAAGTATCTCCTATGATTGTTTAGGTTTTCAGCCTGAAATCATGACATCATCACTCTTCTCGTGGTTGTGTACTTAGCAATGACAAGTCACCCTTCTAATGAACTCTTGACGCCACCAAGGGAAGACCACGTCTTCATATAAAAAAATGTTTTCACTAGGGAGCAAGGATGAAAACTCAGATTTCTCTTGCTATTGCTGCAAAAGGTTGACCCTTACAAGACGATCTTGTTGAATGATTAAATCCAGGGCGTAAGGGTTTCTTCCACTGATAATTTATATTCCTATTATGACTTCTGTTTCGGTTGAGAATACCCACTAGATTTCGGTTTTTTGGATATGACAGGAAAGAATTACTTGAAAGTTTTACGTGACCGTGTTCCTGTCAAGAAAACGTTCTCCTGTCCGACGCAACAAGAATTCTTTTTGTACTTTCGTTCCGTGTCTCTCCCACACTCTTTTTTCTCTCGTCTGTCACGATAAAGGTTAGAGTTAAGTAACTATTTTTCTTGTTGTAATTCCTCCCAGCTACTGTCGGATGGTGGATCCTCTTGTCTGGGAATTTTTTTATGATGACGCTAATGATGTAAATCGTTGTCGATTTTGACGAAATATAAAATTCGCTTCCACCGCAGGTTTCTTAAAATCCCAAAGCTTTTTAACGATAACAATCTTGGGTAAATATGTAGCAATGCTAAAAAACTCTCTAGCTTTTTGTGTATTGCTACAAAACAAAATCTTCTTGCAAGTTATGCAACCACGTTCCGCCTTAGCTTGCCAGATACTGAGCTCTGTCTTATTCCATGTCTGGGTGTAAATGCGAGAGAAAAGATGACTGATGAACACCAGATAAGGGGTTAGGTCAGGGCACCACCCTTTTAAAAGGGAAATAATCTTTTTTTAATAATTATGAGTAATGAAGACGATCCAACCCCTCAGACCGTACAAAATGGATTTATATCGGTATTTTTTATCTTGTTCAATGTTCTTCAATATGTTCAAATCCTATTTTTGGCGATACGACATCTGACGATGGCCTGATTGCGTAATCAAGTAAACGCCACCGGCGAAGATGAATTTTGGTTAGGAAATGTTGCTTCTTCCTTCACTTGTCACACTTTTCAAATGTGATATTCAGCCACGAGCTCTCTATTGAATGTCACTAGAATATACATCCACGTTGAATGCTATCCAGTTGAATTCTTCGGCAAAAAATCCTTTGGCGATATAGCGCTGCCGCAAGTCGGTGAAATAACAGCAGAACAATAGTATTTTTTTTTCTCGTGCACGTAAAACTTTTTCAGCTATGATGCATGAAGTAAAATCCAATGTCATATAAATTATTATTTTGGTGGTGTAATTCCGTTGAATAATGTGTGGCTATGCAATTCAGCGTTATAAGTGCGCTGGGAATTTTATCATGTGTACGTGGTCCAACGTGTTGCGTTTTTTTTTTCACTGAGTGCTTTCTTGAAGCATGTAAACACAAAGTTATGGACCGCAAACAAGGCGCAGAGAAGAACCACAGGCAAGCTTTTTACAGCCAGTCAGAATGACGACGTTGTCTTTGCAGACGTGAGCAACGGCGTAGTAAAAGAAAAATATATCTTCTGAATAAATAACAACTTCTTTACCGATATCGTAAAAGAACAGACACTCGCTTTTCGGACATACTTCGTTGGAGGTTATATTTGAACTGATGCCCCATTCAAGATTTTCTCTGTCTTTAGCTACCGAAAACTCTCAGATAAAATAGGTACACTTTGTACAGAACTCTTTCCACAGAATTTATTGGCTGATTAGAGCTCACTCAAAGTGTGTCTTTCAGCAGAATGCATGTCATTTGATTCACGAAGTATTAAAAACGCTATGAATACTGGTTTCAATGAGATGATTGATTGAAGAAAAAGCAGGATTCTCTGTTCCATGGATTACTGTCCACTTGGCGTATCTTGTTCAGATGAAGATTCCACGGTTTTTTATATGTGTATATAAAAAAGGTCTATTCATTTAGCAAAAGATCTGGAAATTCCTTATATGATGACTTGTATTTCTCTTTTTCTCATTGAAAAAGTTTTGCTGGTGCTTTTTTTCTTAATTCATCATAATTGTTGAAAAAAAATCTCCTTTTAATATGATCCGTCCTTTGAGAAGCTTGTTTGGATGAAAAACGACGTTATATGAACGAGTTGACTTGTGAAGGACAAGTAGTAGTATATTTTTCGGGATCTTTTGTGCAATAAAATGTGTTCAATGTTGTACGTGATCGCATAAAGTGATTCTTAGAGTTGAAAATAGGATAAACAATGGTGACGGTGACTCGACGTAATTGTCTGCAATGGTGATATTCGGTAATGGATTTCCAATCCTTTCAAGAAGAGGTATCGGTGTGTATAAAACCCTTTTTCCCTTGTTGACTTTTGTCGATTTTTTTTGTTAGAGTGATGTGTGATGTTATGACAAAGCACATTCATCTAATATGATCAAATCAATAATAAATGTTTACTGTTCACCCAAAAATCTCGTGACAGTCAGTGTTTTCTGTGGAAAATAGTTTCTTGCTGAGTATGTATTAGAGAAAAAAGGGTTTTTATCGTGGATTTTCATAGGCAAAAAAACCACAGCACTTGTGTGTTTGTTGCGAGCGTGTTTGGCTACGTAATGTAGGTATTATCTCTGTAGGGAATGACACCGATGATCCAGGTTGACAATTGAAGGCGTCACGTCAAACCGTTTCATTTTCAATTCCACCTCTTTCTTTTATTCAATTTTGTTCACTTGTCGAAGTGAGCGTTTTTATACGTCCTGTCTACTAACTTTTTTTATTTTTGATGAAAGGGATGTCCCATTCGCTATGCTGTACCGTCACACAAACATAAAGTCAAACAAAATCCACAGGTCACTTGTCTCCTCTTTCGTTGATGGTACTGCTTAAACTCGCACACATACTGAGCATAAAAGACCACAGAGTAGGATAAAGAATCATATCAACACACTCCACAGTATTCCGGATGCTATTATTGGTAAAGGTGAGTAATGTAATTGAAACGGGTAGAGTTGTTGCCGATCTGGCCAAACAAAAACATTCCTTGCGTGTTTCAAATGCAACTCTTTAACAAAAGCCCATTCACAGCCGGCTTATGTTTCATGCACTTTACAAAAACGGTTATGTATATTCATAAGTTGAAATGTGGAATACGCCCAATTTTAAAAAGAGAAGGGGTTTACAATGACCGAGAGTAAGAGCCAAAACAACCACACAAAATAAGAAGACGAGCAGTGGCTGTTTTGGTAGCAAGTAGATATCCTTTTTGTCTATTGCGTTGATTTCTTTCTTCTTATTTTGGGCTCCTATTGTGATTCCATTTAATGCTGAGTACTTTTAGGGATATGAAGAGGTTTTAATCGGCGAATCGTTGGTTTTGTCCTTTAAAACAAAGGATGAAATCATACAATCGTTTACGGTGGTATGTTTTATTTATAGGTTGTAAATGTATTCACTGTTTATACCACCACCGTTGATGGCTAATCCCTGATTTACTTTCTGTGTCACGCGCGTTCGGTTTTAGCCGAGAATTCATAACTTTTACAGCTCCACACTGACGAACTGTCGAAACAGAACTTAGACAGAGAGGCAAGTTAAAATTTCCACAAGTGAACCTTTTACG
>JAAXOA010003586.1:0-11275 GCA_036561885.1 Salina celebensis
AAGCATGGTAGAAGCATTGTAAAAGTATGGTAGAACCATAGTAGCAGCATGGTAGAAGCATGGTAGAAGCATGGTAGAAGCATGGTAGATGCATGGTAGAAGCATGCGGGCGATTGTCGTTACGGGGTTTTTGCATTCTGGTAAAAGACGGCTGGCAAAAGACGGCCTGGCAATTGGATACTGGCAAAACACATGGAAGCTGGCGATTTGATGAGGCCATTGCATTTTGTATCCCGTCATTCCATTTTGAACTTGGTCCATTCCATTCCATGTAGCAACATGGAAGGGAATGAAATAGAAAATAGCAATGGTTTTCATTTAAATGGTACACGACTTCCACCCCTAGTCATAGTCTAAATTTCAGACTATTACCCCAAATTTCACAAAGCAAAGGCCAAGGAAAGGGACAGGGACATCACTACTAATGTACAACCACTCTTTCGCTTTCAGGCTATGATAATTTAATAACAACTTCAGAAAATTTTGTCAAACAAATTGAATTAGTTACGCCTTAAACTCAGGTGCAGGATTTTTTTATTCTACCTAGAACATAGAAAATGCCTGTAAACTAAACATGTTTATGCATTTTGAGGACATTAAGGTGAAAGCCCCATCTCCAAACAGGAATAAGATTGAATCTCTCATTCTTCCTTGGCGTCAGTCACCAGCGAGCTTTCACTGAGTCAACTCTCCGCTTTTGCTGAACATAGTTTGTAGCCTACAGAAAACTTTTAGTCGCAAACAACTGTAGCATGTAGCTCTTCGGGTGATGGGTGAAAGTTCAAAGTGAAACTAACTAGACAAGTGGAAAACCATGTTTATATAATTCTTTGCAAAAATCTCCGAAGTTTTCCAACTATTAAAACGACTTTTCAAGGCTTCCTCATACGAGCTGTTTTCAAATCCATTCCGGAAAAAAATTCTTAGACATTGAAAATATTTCGGAGCTGGTCTTCAAAACTAGTTCCGCGTTTGAAACTGCAGATACAATTAAATTTGACTGCTGTTAGTACACCAAAAGGGTTTGTTACAATATTCAATATACGGTTAATATAAAAGAAACTTTATTTAGCCAAAAATGATTACTTTTTCCAATTAATTGAAAATATATCGGTTTCGAACTTGTTTTAAAAATGGAGTTACCAAGTAGCCAGAGCCAGGAGAGCTACCAGACAAATGATATTTTATCAGGTCTTGGGGACAGCATACATGATGATTCGTTACAAGAACGATTGAACTTCAGCTCAAAGGATGAGAAAATAGAGGCTACAACAGGTGCCGCATTTGAAAGGTAATATCTCTATCGATTCTCTATTCTTCTTGAGAGAGTCCGTAGTGGAAATTCTTTGTTTGCATTGACGTCTGAGAATCACAAGTTGACAAGGAGTGCCCTTATGAAGCATTCAGATTTCTGTGAACTCACCATTGACAATGCTTCGTTTTTCTTTTAAAACTGGAAGTCAAGGCTTCGATGTCAAGTATCACAGAGGCGTTCCTTGAGTTTCATTCGCATATTGAAGTACTTGGAATTCAACAAGCTTCAATGCTTGTAGGGGTAAAGTGAACTTTTTTCAAACTCAGATTTCGAAGCAAATCGAGATGAAGTACAGTTCTCAAGACACGACTGTTTTAAAAAGGCCAGTGATTCTACACCTTAACCCATTTTACCATCTTTATGGTGTAAATTATTACAGTCTCAAAATGTCCCTGTCCCAATCGTCATGAATATGCTGTAGAAGTCCCAAAAGCTGCATAATGAAGATATGGTTTACAGTCATGCGTCACAAAGCCATTCTAATCCAAATTTTTATTGAAAATTTATTGATTTCATTGTACCTTATAAACACCTTATATATATCATTTTACAGAATATTCCTAGTTGGCGTCAAAGCAGACCAATTCTACACTCCAATTCTCGCCATTCTAGGATTCCTTGGGAATTTTCTGTGCTTAGTGGTCCTCTGGGGTGATTCCAAACACCGCCGTCAATCGTCGTCCTACTATCTTTCTGCTCTCGCAATAAGCGACACAGGATTTCTTTTCAATCTTCTGGCAGTCTGGTTGGAAAATTTCTACGGCGGCGTCATTACATCCACTTTCACATGTCCTGTCGTTATGTATCTCGGCCAGGTCACGTGTTTCGTCAGCATCTATCTCACAGTTGCTTTTACTCTGGAACGCTATATTGCAATCAACTTTCCATTTGCAATGCCAAGATTATGCACAACCTCTAAAGCGAAGAAAGTCATCATCGGAATCGTTTCAGCAGCACTCATGTTATTTTCATACGTATGGAAAATAGCTCAGGTAGTCGAATTACCAAATAAATCACGGAATTTAAATGAATCCATGGATATCTCCGAAGATTTATTCCTTTCTCAACTTACCATGGTTAGTGTCGTGTGTTCTGTACCAAATCAGTATTTCCACATATCTGAAATTGCCAACTACATTGACAGCGCCGTAACCCTGATTATTCCGTTTGCAATGATCACCTGCTTCAACATGGGCATTGTGATTTCAGTCAGGAGACTTTCCCAACAGAGAAACCATCTCGTCTCCACTAATCAGTCTCGGAACACGGTCAAAAGGAACGGAGTATCATACTCGAGGCCAAATATAAAGCTGGTAAGGCTTTTAGTATGTTCAGAAATCCTTTCAACCACCTAAATTACAGGCATTTTAAAATACGCTTAATTTAGAGTGCTCCCTGCATATCAAAATTAGTTTTCACTTTTCAGTTGAAAGCTTAATGTGCATGGTATGGCACCATTATAATAATGGAATTATTTTATTCCGAAAAAGATAGTCTGACAACTTAAACATAATCATATTACTGTACAACCGTTTCCTCAATGCCTTCAGTAGGGAAATCCTGACCCCCGTCGTCATCTGAACTCTGAACTCCAGGTTCCATACTAAACTTTGAAACAGTTTACGTAAACTGAACTGTCACTGGTATATTTATTCGCACTCGAAGACTTGTGCGTGTAGGAATGCATTGTTCCAAAGGACAGGATACATCCCATTAGTTGTTTTAATTGCATGCATGTTAGTTCATTTCTTCCGTGCGTGCAATATATTGACATCTCTTGTGATCGTTTGGTCTGATTACATATGCAAACTGATTTTATGTCAATCTACCTGAATTTGTTCTTTGATGTTTCAGGTTTCATAACATAAACCCCTTCATTTCATGATGAATGCCAAATACATCCCTAGTTGTTTAGATTTAGATAGGATCTACAAAAAATACATGATTGAGCAGTC
Organism: Salina celebensis; assembly: GCA_036561885.1. NCBI lineage: Eukaryota > Metazoa > Arthropoda > Collembola > Entomobryomorpha > Paronellidae > Salina > Salina celebensis. The sequence goes on from JAAXOA010003586.1 coordinate 3,271, forward strand.
TCACCCATCTTTTTCCAACCTTGTGAAAATGTTGGTTTCTTTAAGATCGATAAATTTTGTAGTCATCAACATCTCGTATTAGAAAGCGTTCGCTTATATTAAAACTAGTGAAAGTAACTATGAGGTTCTTACATGCATGGGGTGTAAGACCGTTTTTAAATCTTTTTGTTATATGTTGAGTAAAATTCAATTTTATTCATCAAAATTCCATTTTGCAATGCAATGCGTGGAGTGCTACGACACGAAAATGCTTTTATATGAATAAGTTAATTTATTTAAATGAAATATAAAGGGTTCCCGTAAACTTTTGATCCCACGACGTCTTTTGCAGTGAGTAAGACAAGTGAGTTTTAATTAGTAACTACCATCCAACTTCAATTTGATTGCTCACGATAAGTTACAAACATACACTGCATAAAAACATATATCTTAAATTCCCTTTCAAAAGCCACTCATACAGAGACTTAAACATGTTTCATGATATAATTCAACTTCCAACAGACTCGTGATCTAAATGGGCACCGCACTCAGCGTGATGACCAAACCAGGTCAAAAACAAATGAAAGATCCATTGAATCTACTGAAGCGGAAAGTTCTGTTTTGACCGAGAGAAAGTGTTCCGGCCGAGGAAGATCACCGCGTCGTCAACCCAAAGGTTCAATGTCGGATATGCGGGTAACGAAAATGTTGCTTCTGGTGTCGACAGTATTCCTAGCACTGAACGTTCCCCTCCATGCTATTCGCTGCGGTCAGTTTTATCAGGTAAGTTATACATAAATAAATTTTAAAAAAAACATAAAATATTATTTAAATTCTACATAAAACTATTGTCGTTCCATTTTACATTTTGTGTAGCTTGCTTCTGGAAGCGTCCCGGACCCTCAACAACCGGATTTGTTTCTAGCAATGCAGCCCTGGGCAAATATGCTTTTTAATACCAACTTTGCTGTCAATTTTTTGTTATACTGTCTAGCCGGCAGCAAATTTCGTCGATCTCTGCTTGATATATTTAGGAAGAAATTTTCGAGGAGAAACCTTGGTGGGACTTATAGTCCTACTATCGTTGTTATCAAATCCTCCTGTTGTGCAAAATAGACTGAGTTTTAAAATGATGTAAAATGGGACTGTTGTGAGGAAAGTACAAGCGAATGGAATGTATTTGTAATTAATACACATTTAGATATTAATTTAATTCAGAAACGGATGCGTTCCCAATGTAAAACCAGGAATACATACGGTACACTATGATTACTGCATTAACCTTCTCTCTACACTCTTCGACGGATAAACTTAGCGTATTTTCAACCCTGTAGCTTCCACTCGCTGTAAAAACGAAATAGATTTGCAAGAGAAACACTCAAATGTATTGGATTAGAACTAGTAGGTCAACTTGTGTTAGAGAAAACATGATTGGCCATGAAAATGTTGTCAATAGACTTTGATTTTGCAGAATTATATTTATCCCTGTTTGCCAATTTCAAATTGAGACCCTTTAAAGGTTAATCATTCAATATAAACTAGGGAATTTTGCTATACTGCTGCGTACAATAGCTTTATCTAGAACTATTATAAGCTGTGTACTTGATTCTATTCTAGTACTCTATCAAACAATTTCCGTAGTTAAATTCTTATTATCAAGTAAGCGGTTCAGGGCTTGAAATTTGGTCAGGTAGGCTAAAAACAATAACAGAATTTACATGGATAAGTTTACGATGCGATTTTAAACTTATCTAGCAATATCTCCAAGACTTCATTTGACGATTCATCACTTTTTCTTATGCAAGGAATACAAAAAAAACATAATTATATATAAATCAAAATGGTAATTTTAAACTTATGTATGCACCATGATTCAAGACAAAAATTATGAAATGCACAAAATAAAATGCAAATTTTGCAAAGCAAAGATGTTAACAAATCCCTAATGGTTTTTGTATGATCGCTGCAGTTTCTAATTTCAATAAAATTGACCTAATGTACGGTACTCATTTCATGCTTTGATTAAGGAGGCAAAATACGCATTCATTTCATATTTCATTAATTTTAAAGGGACTTTAACACAAATACTAATAATAATTAATACTAATACAGTTAACTACTTACTTACCAAGATTTCAAAAAAAAAAATCAGCTTGGGTACCCCTTTCGAAAACGCTAATAAAAAATTTTGCTACTTATACATCAATTATCTTTAATTGACCATTTGCTCGTCAAGATATCAACTTAATGCATATGCCAAATGAAAACTAGCCACTAAAATGCCCTATCGCTAAAATTAATAAAAAAAATTCGTCATTTAACGAACAATTAAAGTTAATTGGCGATTTAAATGAGCAGTCCAGCGTATGGACTTGACGCCATATCATGCCAGTGTGTGCAAAAAATCAGTTTGATCCCATGAAGCGTTAAAGAGATGTTAGATGACAAGAGATAGACAACTTTGACGATTTTATATAATAACCATCGCTCCTATATAGATAAATTTCAGCTCCGCGACATAACATAATGCCACCCAAATTCAATAGTTCATGAAATTGGTTTTTTGCATGTAAAATAATAAACATGCACCTTCATAATTTGAATAAACCGCAAATCGAGTATAGAAACGTGTCGGTAGACTATTGCATTGAAATATAAATCTACTCAATCGAAAAAGCCAGTATCATTCTTTTCGAAATCGGCGAAACCTAATATTTAACTTTAATTGCCAATTAGTCAGTGAATACTATCGAATTAGTCATTGTCGTAACTAGCAAAAACGATCAGCTCAAAAGGCTCTATCGAAATAATCAATAAAATATTTTGGTCATTTAAAACGAATTATAATTAACTCTAATTGAGCAATTAACTTACAATAATAGGTAACCGATTGCTCTGAAATTTATACGCCCCTATCGCATTGGCCTATGGAACAGTCATACAAAATTTCATGGAAATTGGTCCAGTAGTTTTGGAGAAACAGAGCGTGACGGACGGACAGACAGACAGACAGACGGACAGATCTGCCATTCGCATAAAGTGTCTACCGACACTTAATAATTTGATAGAAATCATTAGTTCCTGTAAAATTTCCTTGCCTTGAGCATTTATTTTTAACGTCACTACAATGCTACAAAACAAAAGAACTGTGTTTGCCCTTTAGAGCGTTAGGATGCCATAAAACCTCCATCAATTACAACACCCTGGCCGGTTATCATTGTAGACAACGGACTTAACAAAAAAATCACCAAATCTGCTATTTCGTCAGGAAGAACAGTTCGTTTTCCCAACATTTTGTTTGTCTTTGCAGCCAATGCCTTGGCCAACTCCTCAGATATGTTCTCCGGCTTTGTCATCGGTGTGTCAACTAAACCAGGAACAATACAGTTAACACGTATATTGTTTGGCATCAACTCCACGGCCATTGATTTAGTCAAGTTTTCCACAGCTGCTTTCACAGGCTCGTAGTTAGCTGCTGACGCATGATGCGCGCGGGCTGCAATTGAAGCAACATTAATAATGCTCCCAGCGGTGCCCCTCTCAATCATTCCCTGGGCGACCACTTGGGATACATTGTAAATAGCTGCCACGTGTACCGAAAAGTTGCTGAAATTGTAATTCAAGACTAATCAATGTAATACCAACAAACATATTATATGTATACAACGAGTTCTTACATCATAGCTGATCCCTCGGTAACTTCCATAAAAGTTTGTGGAATAAAAATTCCCGCATTGTTTACTAAATGATCAATTTGACCAAAACTTTTAACAGCTGCTCTCGTCTCCACCCAGTTTGATAAATCCACAATACTTACAATAACACTAGGAATCTCGTTCTGAAGCTTGACAACTGCTTCTTTATCCTTGTCAATTACAAAAACCATGGCTCCCGCATCGTGGAACCGCTGTACAAGAGTTCGACCAATTCCCTGAGCTCCTCCAGTGATTAGTACTCGCTTTCCTGCTAACGAGTAACTAATCGACATTTTTTATATGATTGGAATTAAAACACTACAGAGAAGTATTCTGAGTAGATAGTTCCAGTTCGGGTTTTGAATACACACTGACTCAATCCATGAATCTGATACGATACAATAAGTTACTCGATACAAAAAAATATCCTATCGAATCAAACCGGTTTTAAAACTTCACTTCACGTTTAAACATTCAGAAGGGTTGAATGAACATTCCTTTTATTCGTGGATAATCCATATTTGTAAAGTTCATAGGCCGTATTATTTTCTTGCGAATAATTCGATGATAATGTATAGAATAAAAAATAATCTGGTTATTATGAGCAGAGACAATATATGTACTATCTGAAGAACAAGTATGTAAAAAGATTGAGGTAAATAAGAATTTTATATATTTTTTAAACATTTTAGCTGTAAGGTTACAAAAAATAGTACTCTTCCTTTACGCTAATATTCATAGAGCTGGAGAGAAAGGAGTTGAATAGCTCAGTATGTAAAAGATGAATTCGCGAATTTGAGTGAAAAATTTACATGAGTTTGTTCTTTCAACATTTGGTCGTTGCTGCTGCTATTGATAACCGAATTTCTGCAATTTGAGTTAAACCTTACTTGAATTAATTATCGTGGCAGGGATAAATTAAACTGTAAGAGTATGGACAGTATAATTGCAAATCATTGACATTTCATTTAAATATAGACAGAGTAATTAACTTACATAGCCAACAAAACATCATTTATAATTCAGTTCCATTATAAAACTGTGTAATTTGTTACTCTATTTTACACGTTTTAAGTTTATAAGCACTGCTCCATGAATACAGGACTTAATATTGATGAGCAAGTTGAATAACCTAGTTATAAAATGTAACATATGCTGACTATGACATAACAAATGTACCATAAGAAAATACTAACCAGCATGGATTGCTACAACCCGGAACAGTTTGACGAAGCATCAAACGCAAACTTATATCGTAACACACTCGAAGCAACAACAAGCTATATTATCATTTTCGTCATCCGTTAGACATTTATATTATTTGAGCCACTATGAAAAACACACCACCACAACGTGTCGCCGCCCACTCAAAGAAGCTCCAAACTGACGAAAAATTTATTAATTGCAGAAAGCATTTAAAAGTCAAACATATTTCAAGTACTTGATGCTATATTTTGCCTACACACCATTGACAAGATTTAAGTTTACATGTAGCCACCGTTTAAACACACGCAAAAATTTGTACGGTTAAGGAGAATGAATTATACAAGAAATCCAATACTCGCCATTTACCTACTTACACTAACATCATGTTTCATAATATTGGTAAATGTAAACACAACCAAACTTACGGTTCAAACAGTGGCAACATTACAGCGTCTACGGTTCGCAGGAATACATCATAGAGAAAAGTCACCTTTGTCTCCTCTCCAATGTTGTAGAAGGGACCACACGAAAGTTGTAAAGCTTTGCTACAACGCCACATCCTCCTTGTTAGTTTCCCATACTTACCCCGTCTACCCGGATCTTCTCCAAATAGCCGCAACATATCAGCAGATGTGTTACTCAAAAGTGTTGTGCTTTCACTGTTACCATATGCCAGTGCTGACAGTAACACACTCGCCATGACAAATGCCACAAATGAGGATATCGGGAGAGCCAAATAAAACATAATCGGCAATATGTCGTAACATCTTAACGCAATTACATTTACAGTGATCCAGATGGCGAACCCGCCTCCCATGGCTACCCCGATAATTGTACACCATCCTTTGTTACTCATTCGATCAGCTACTCGTAGATAGTTATACCATTTAAAGCGAGATGTGCCATGTGACCGACTAATTGTTACAGATATCCTTGTCAACATGAACAAAACATACATTTGCCTTTCAAAGTAATACAGGGCTATTACAAAAAAGAAGCAGATGAATCTGGCCAGTTCTGCGAAGGCAATGGCGTTAAGGCCAATTCTAAACATTATAAATCAGACTCCATGTTGACGTGGAGCATTGTTGATCGGGACAGAATATTTGTGTGACCGAATATCCAACCGGATCCGTGCCGAACTTGACATTTCCAAGGGTGACGAATACGGGAATGTAGCGAAGATAAATAATGATGACCTTGAGCATGAAGCTATTTCGTTTCCATGTTTTGTCACTGGAAAATTCGTCAGAAGCTTCGGGAGAAAGGGTTTTCAGCTGTAGAATAAGCTGATCGTAGCATTCAAAACTTTTGACAATGTCGTACCAGTAAACAAGATAGGCTTGACAGATGCAGGGCAGAAAGATACATAGCTCCATGGCTGCAAATGTCAAAACTAGTTTCATCAAATCCACCTGGTCCGCGTTGAGGAATATGTGAACGCATGAGGCACCGTGAAGAAGACAAGTTACAATGAATACATTGAAGTAAAACATGAAGTATTTTGGACTGGAAAGGTCCACATGACGGAATGAATTGCTGTTGGTGTCCCACTCCATTGGTAACCGAGAAAAATTGGTTTTGAAAAACTTGTTGAAGTAAGCAAAGTTTGAATCCAAGTGGCTTCGAAAACCGGCATTTTTCGTTGACATTTTGCAGCTGATTTCTATCTGCGATCGTTTGGGACCAAGATTTTTTAAGCTATTCCTCTCCTTTCTGGAAACAAAACTTTGTTAAAAATAAAGACTCCCTACAATGTATTTAATTTTGGATGTGTTTCAGTTATTACCCCGTGGCCCCGGATATGACTAACAAACAAATCGGGTAACGAAAGGCAGATCTGATACCACTAGTAATAAAACGTGGATAAGGAATCTATTTGGGAATGGCAGCTCCAGTTCATGCGATTTATTTAAACTGTTCATATTTTTGGGAACATATCACCCAGAGTCTAACTTATACAGCAGGAATTGCAATCGAAATAGCGATGGAAGGTTTTACATAAGCTTCTCATGAAAAGGGAAATTTGATCGTGACGATTAACCAATTAAAAGCTTTAGGATTACGTGATACCCATAATCACGATTGACTTATTTATGCTGATACGTAAGAGCTATGGCACCAACGTTTTCTGATCTATTATGTAGTTCAGTTTAATGACCACTGCCATTCTCATGCTAATTGTTTCAGGTTCTTTCGTAACTTATTTTCGATATAATAATGTCAGCTTAATTAGTTTTTCAGGGTAATTAAAAATGGTTTGGAGGAGTATGGAAGAGCTATGTAACACAATTATAATTGCAGATTGAATTGGAGGTATTACGTTAAAACAAAGAAGAGCAATTAACTTCTGATCAAAAAAGTATTTAATATTCATATTTTTCACATGACGAAATTTTTATTATTAAGCAACGTCGTTTCATAAAAGCAGCTATCCCACAGTGAAAGAATAAGCAATAAGGTTCTGAAACATATAAGCTAATGCATTAGCTTAATGTAAGGTGAAAGCCACGTATTACTTAAGCTTAACACTTAACCAATCCTCACAGCATATATTCACCTAATTCGCATTGGGTGCATTTGACGCAACTTATATCAAAAGTTAAAGTATTGCTTTTGAAAATTGTAATTTCAGTTTTCAAATAGCGGCAACATCACACCATCCACCGTTCTCAGGAACACATCATACAAAAATGTCACCTTTGTGTCCTCTCCAAATTCATAAAACGTGCCACAAGTCAGCTGTAAAGCTTTACTACAACGTAGCATTCTCAGCGTCAACTTTCCGTATTTACCATTTCTGCTCCTACTTTCTCCAAACAGGATGGTCATGTCTGCAGAAGTATTGTTCAACAACCTCGAGCTTTCACTGTAGCCATAAGTAAGTGCGGAAAGGAGCACAATAAATATCACAAACGCAACCAATGACGCAGTAACAACTGCCAAATAAAATATTACCGGCAGTACTTCATAACATCTTAACGCAATGACATTCACAGTAACCCAAACAGCAAAACCGCCTCCCATTACAACCCCGAAGATAGAGCACCATCCCTTGTTGCTTATACGATCCGCAACTCGCATATATCCATACAATTTCAACCTAGACGTGCCATGTGACTCAC
>JAAXOA010003587.1:0-11275 GCA_036561885.1 Salina celebensis
GAGGAGCTTTTTTTTGTGATGGGTTATCCTTGCCCGTGTATTTATTTTAGTTAACTTTTTTGCCACATCAAAATAATTAGCGCATGTTCCACGTACCAATTATTCTTGTCAAGATCTGTACATGCAACAGTTGGGGCGGTATACTGGGAATTATTAACCAGTTGATAGACAACGGGGATTGTCGTGGTCCTCGGGATAAAGGCCATCACACGCAGTAAGAACTCGTGGCATTTTCGCTCTTATCAACATCGAAATGCTGCAATAGTTCCATGCAGTATGTCCTGTATTAGTGTAACACCAACTGTATCCGTATCCATGATTGTCACACCAATGGTTGCTAGCACATTGCTTCCCCGTGATGTCCGTGTTAAACTGAGGAGAACAATAGTCCCAGCTAGAAGTGCGGGACAACCCGTCCCAACCTAATTCCTGTCCTTCCATTTTAACCTCAATGGAGGCAGCGTCACACCAGTAGTAACTTGAGCTCCCTTTGCGACATTCGGATGTGCACATACGAGCCAACAACACTCCCGAACCAGGTTTTTCCACTAAAGATAAAATGATATTTTATATATATTTATATTTTATATAATATTGAAACGCTTTGGTTATGAAGGTTAGATGTTGACTTACCGGTGGAGCTAATTATAAGATTGGCATCACATTCGCCGGTTCCGCAGGCCCAGGAGAAACCTTGACTAGATTGAAAGAATATGGTAAGGATTAATGCAATCCAAACAGATAACTGGACACTAGTCATGTTGTGTGTTTACGACGTAGAATTGACTACTGAATATAAATACAACATTTACACCTTTTTATTTTAAGACATTTTATTTTATTTTACACCTTTAAGAAACGGGTTCAAACTCATCTTTAAATTATGTTTTCATGAAATTGCGATGTCACGCCATACGTTAATGAACATCAATGTTATCGTCACTGGTTCCAAGAATTGGAGAGCCGAGCTTAGCATGAATTACAACATAGATGTGTAAATATTAATACTTGTGGTAAAATACGTGTGTATGACCTCTACGACCTTCTGGATTAAAAGTCATACAAGTCACGAGTTAGTGACAATATAAAGAGGGGACGCTGTTTTTATGATTGTACCTTATTCAAAAAATTCATCGCGAAAATGCAACATATAGTTTCAAATGTTTATAACAAAAATTATTACACGTGTGGAGCATATTGTATGGATCTCGTCCTCTATTACCACCGCGTTTAGTATGAGGTGCAATCATTTAATTCAGTCGGAATTCATAACATCCTGTTGTGTCATACCACGGTTTTTTAATCTAAAGGCAGTACCATAACGACTAACCACATGGACATGGAAGAACTTGTAGAGGAAGAATGGGAGATTTTTTTTTACAATTTCACACTTTGAAATTGTCGCAAGTGAAAAGTCAAAAAAGTTGTCATTTAAACATTACTAAGCCCTACTAACAACCTTTGGTTGCAGAAAAAGACTGGAACCTGTTCGAACCACAGTGTCAAATAAATGTCGGAGTAACGTGAGAAAGCGTTACTATATAAAGGAATTTGACTGAAAAACTTGAATACTCCACCAGTCGTTGCACCACGAAATCTTGAAGTAGCGAAAGCGAAGCCATGTACGCACTCATTGAATACGCACCAATGAACTTGTGATTCTTTGAATGTGGACCAATGAGCTCTTGATTCATTGAGTATGAACCAATAAATTCTTGATTCTTTTAATATGAACCAATGAACTTGATATTTTTCGTCACCTGTGGGCTCGCACTTTTGGCCTCCATGGCTAACGCGCAAGGTGCTCCTGAAGCTCTCGGTGGCAACGCTGGAGGTGGATGAGGTGGCGGCGGTAATGGTGGAGGCGGTGGAGGAGGAGGTGCAGGGTGCAGACGACTACTAAATACCTGACAAATGCGTTTTACGTGTCACAATGTTCCTCTCCCTTCTGAATGATTGGTTCTGATTGCCTGTACACCTTTTGAATTCAATGAACACAAACTCTAATACGGAGATACATTGTACAATTTCTCATAAAAATAATAATTCATACTCACAACATACATTTAATCAATTACGGAGTGTAATTGTAACATGCATTAACATTCGTAGGCAATTTCAATTTCGGAATGCTGGCAGCAAGGATTTTTTCCACGTCTCTTTCATATTTGAAACAAAAACTTCGCGGAAGATTCTTCACCATAAAAGTGAGCGGCTAAACTTCACCTTCGACGAATATCTATAGCTTAAATTAGTAAATTTTATTCGACTAACTACCTGCTAATAACATATGAAAGGTTTATTTTAAAGTGAAAGATGAGTAATACTTAACTAGCTGTGTTATTTAGCATTAACGGTTAGGTAGGCCTGATATATTCATGCGCACGAAATGAAAATGCAAAAGCTAAAACCAGTTTTAACCACGTTAATATGGGCATCGTTTGCGATGTAGATTTCTTACTGTTTTATTTGAACCAAACAAGAAGTCAAGGAATGGCGCAGTGAACTATTTCATATAACAATTTCTCAATATGATTCACAACAAGTTTTAAATCATACACTTTTCTTCTTCTTATAGATTAGCTGAGCGAACTTTGTGTATAGAAAACCACACCTAATTCAAACATAAAGTTGACATGATGAAATGAAGAAGGAATGCAACTGATGACTTTCAATATCTTTGGGCAGAAATCGCGAAAATATTACTTGGAAAGCGTAACAAATGAAGTTTGGCCAGACAAACCAACCGGGAAGTGATCGCGAGCTGCTTTCAGGACGAAAGGAAGAGCTGGATAAATCTGAATCACTCAAAATTGTTTACCCAGAGATGAGGTTTCCATACGCTGCGCTTCAAGCCAATTTGAAAGATATTTAGCGGAATGGTTGCTTAACATTAGGAAATCCCCGATGCATGCCATTCTTCTTTTTTTTAAAGAGTAAGACAATTTGAACCATTTAGTGAAGTATAGATCCGTTCAGAATTATTGATTTACACAATAAATATTTGCTAATGGCGCCACAGAATATCTATACAATTACATCATACATAGAACATTCTTGTCAATCTTAAAGTATATAACCTCATACATGGTAGATTGCATTGTTAAGTTTCGGCGGATACTTTACGCGGATGTCCCCCTCTGTTTATAGCTATCTGACCGATATCAACGTAATTTGGTACGATTGCTCCTTAGCCCGATGTTACTTCGGCAAAGAACTTTCAGACCCATCGGTTGAGTATTACAATAGTTAATTGCTCAACAAAAGAAAGGATTTTTTTTATTCAGTTCATCGATATAATATTTCTTCGAGATGTAATGACATGAAATCAAATAACACTCATGAATTAATTGACAAGTAATGGTATATAAATGCGGAAAAGGCGTTCAGAATGCCGGTTCTTTTGTTCTATGATACAATCCGTTAACTACTACTAGAACTTGGCCAATGTTGTTTTCTATACATAGGTCTATGCAACAGTTGGGGACGGTGTACTGGGAATTATAAACCAGTAGATAGACAACGAGGATTATTGTCCCGCTTGTCGGACCAATTGTTACACGGAATAATAACTCGTGGCATTTTGACTTTTGTCAACTGCACTATGCTGCAATAGTTCCATGAAGTATGTTCTGTATTAGTGTAACACCATCTGTATCTGTATCCATGATTCCCACATTTATGGTTGCTAGCACATTGCTTCCCCGTGATGTCCGTGTTTTCCTGAGGAGAACAATAGTCCCAGGATGCAGAATGGAGGGTCCACCCACCCCAACATAATTCTGATCCTTCCTTAGTAATAACAGCGGACTCGGCGTCACACCAGTAGTAACTTGAGCTCCCTTTGCGGCATTCGGATGTGCACATATAAGCAAAGAACCAGTCCGAACGAGGTTCTTCCGCTAGTGATAAAATGATATTTGGACGTTTTTATAAAATATTGATTCGCTTTGGTTATGAAGGTTAGATTATGACTTACCAGTGGAGCTAAATGTAAGGTGGGTATCACATTCGCCGGTTCCGCAGCCGAAGCAGTGACCTTGACTAGATCGAGAGAATATAGCAAGGATTAATGCAATCCATACAGATAACTGAACACTAGTCATGTTGTGTGTTTACGAAGTAGAGTTAACTACTGAATATAAATACAAAATTTACACCTTTTTATAAGAAACGGGTTTAAACTCATCTTTAAATTATGTTTTCATGAAATTGCGATGTCAAGCCATACGTTAATGAACACCAATTTTGCCGTCACTGCTTCCAAGAATTAGAGGGTCAAGCTTTGCATGAATTAGATATATAAATATTAATACTTGTCGTAAAATACGTGTGTATGATCTATACGACCTTCTGGATTAAAAGTCATACAAGTCACGAGTTTGTGACATATTAAAATATAAACAGAGGACGCTGTTTTTATTATCGTACTTTGTTCAAAAAGTTCATCGTGGAAATGCAAAAATAGTTTCAAATGATAACAAAAAGTATTACACGTGTGGAGCAAATTGTATGGATCTCGTCCTCTATTACCACCACCGTATTTAGTATGAGGTGGTATGATTTAATTCAGTCGGAATTCATAACATCCTGTTGTGCCATACCACGGCTTTACAATTTAAAGGCAGTACCATAACGACAAGGACATTTAAAAGAAATACTCTACTCATTCTGAAGCAAGTTGGGATAATGTACAGGGTAATCAGAAAAATGTACCTAATAAGAAAACCTGATAACTTCCGAACTATTAGTCAGTAAAACAACTTTATCATCATCTTGTGGAGGAAGAATGAGATGTTTTTTTGACAATTTCATATTTTGAAATTTCACGTAGAACATTCTTGTCATTATCTTAAAGTTGTATATAACAATAGACACACATGGTAGATAGTTAAGTTTCGGCGGATACATTATATGCGGATGCCCCCTCTGTTAATAGGTATCTAACAGATTTCAATGAAATTTAGTACGATTGCTCCTTAGCCCGATGTAACTTGGGCAAACAACAACCTAAAGCTATTGGTTGAGTACGACACTAGTTAATTGCTCAAATAAAGTAAAACAAAAATATTCAGTTCATCGATATAATATTTCTTTCAGATGTAATGACATGAAATTGGATAACAATAATGAACTAATTGACAAGTAAGGCTGTATAAATGCAGAAAAAGATTTCAGAATGTCGGTTCATTTGTTATATTATACAATCGGATAAGTAATAATTATAACTTGGCCAATAATGTTTTCTATACATATGCGACCTGCAACAGTTTGGGGCGGTGTACTGGGAGTTATTAACCAGCTGATAGACAACGGGGGTTGTCCCTCCTCTCGGATAAATCGTTACACGGGATAATAACTCGTGGCATTTTGACTCTTGTCAACGGCTCTATGCTGCAATAGTTCCACTCAGTATGTGCTGCATTAGTGTAACACCATCTGTATCCGTATCCATGATTCCCACATCCATGGTTGCTAGCACATTGCTTGCCCGTGATGTCAGTGTTTTCCAACGGAGAACAATAGTCCCATCCCCAACTGATGGGCCACCCGTTCCAACCTATTTCGGACCCTTCCATGGAAATCTCAATGGTGTTGGCGTCACACCAGTAGTAACTTGAGCCCCTTTTGCGGCATTCGGATGTGCACATACGAGCCAACAACACGCCCGAAGCAGGTTTATGCACTAATAATAAAACGATATTTGGACGTTATTATGGAAATTATTGATTTGCTTTTAATGCACGTTTGATTTTGACTTACCAGTGGAGCCAAATGTAAGTTGGGCATCACATTCGCTGGTTCCGCAGCCGAAGTCGTGACCTTGACTAGATTTAGCGAATATAGCAAGGATTAAGGCAATCCAAACAGATAAGTGGATACTGATCATGTTGTTTGTTTACGAGGTACAGTTAAATACTGGAAATAAATGCTCAAATTCAAATCTTTTTATAATAAACTGGTTAAGCTTGAAATTGGTATGTTCGAAAGAAATTGCAATCACAAGCTATTTGTGAGTAGTTGTGAAGCCATATACCGAATTTTTTGTCACTGTTTCCAGGAATTGGAGAGCAGAACTTACCATGAATTGCAACACAAATATGTAAATGTTAGTAGTTGTCGTAAAATACAACATATGTGTACCCGATCGACCAGACACACGATTATCTTGTTCTTATTGATATCTTCGAAATGCCTGACATGTTCCCAAAATCCCTAAGATTTAGTGAGCAGGTATGGCACAAGTTAATTGTGCCCAGGGCTTGATGCACCTATTTCATTACTCTACGGCATAAACATAGCATGTACTGAAATCATTCTTGCGGCACAAAAAGGGAACTCGGTCAGAGTTGACCCATGCAATACTTATCACGCTCTCGCGCACTACCACATCGAAGAAAAATGCATAGGCCCGCTTTACAGCTGATAAAAACATTGCAGTGCAAGCAGTTTGTCTTTATTGTGAGTAAAAATATTCTCAACATGCCTTCAATAGGAGCTGCAGTAAAACTTCCGAGGAAAAGCACTAGGAAATTAAAAGAACATTTAAAGTTAAAAAGGCTTCCCTATTATTATTCGGTGCATAATGTTTATCCTGATGCACACATTTCAAGACAAACCAATTCTCGGGATGTAGTAGAAAGGTCTTCATCACCGCCAGATCCTATTTCCGACAGTGAAGAAAATAGAGTTTCGGCAGATCATCAATTTCCTCCAGTTCTACCTGATACGAAGAATGAGGGACCTTCGGTTAAACTTCATGAAGTGGACAACAAAGTGGAAGAGGCGGAAGTGAATATCAGTGAGGTTTTAAGTGTATGGGCTACAAATAACAATATCAAGCGTGTCGCCTTCGACGAGTTAATTCAAGTTTTGAGAAAACATCACTGTTTTGTTGGGCTTCCTACTGACTCTCGAACACATTTGAAGACTCCAAGAAACATCCCCGTGCAGGAACTTGAACCTGGAACATATTGCCATTTCCCGTTTACAACTACTATTACACCTTACTTGGATCAGTGCAATAAAGTACCATCAATTATAAACATTCAACTAAACGTGGACGGTTTGCCAATATCAAGTAGCTCGCAACAACAGTTTTGGCCAATTCTGTACAGTATAGTTGAGTGTCCGAGCTTTGGTCCTCAGGTATTGGGACTATATTACGGACTTGACAAACCGAAGAAATCAAACGAACTGTTAAAATCTGCCGTTGATGATTTGATAGATGCTTGCAACAACGGAATCCATTTATCATCTGGCATTATCGTTCAAGTTAGAATAAAATGTATCGTTTGCGACGCTCCAGCCCGTTCTTTCCTTCTAAATGTGAAAGGAAACACCGGTTATCATAGTTGTACAAAATGCACTGTGGAAGGGGATTACATAGACCATAGAATGACATTTCCGAATCTCAACTGTATGAAGCGTACTGACACATCGTTCCGACTTCAAACTGACGAAGACCATCACCTTCAGCTACCTCATTCCGAGCTGCTGAGACTTCCCATCGATATAATTAAGCAAGTTCCACACGACTATCAGCACCTTGTCTGTCTCGGAGTAGTGCGAAAATTACTGAACTTGTAGTTGAAAGGAAAATTTAAAAAATTTAGACTTTCTCCTACAGACGTGAAAAAGTTATCACAGAACATTGTGGAAACCAAGTCATCTTTCTCAAGCGAGTTCCAGAGAAAGCCGAGAAGTTTAATATATTTGCGTAGCTGGAAAGCGACTGAATACAGATCATTTCTACTATATTCTGGACCCGTTGTATTACAGGATATTCTACCTGTGGAGTACTACACCCATTTTCTGTGCTTACATGTGGCAGTGTCCATTTTATGTGATAGAGGCAAGTATAAAATTCTAAACGAATATGCCCAACGCCTGATGGTATATTTTGTTTCTAACTTTGGATCTCTGTACGGGGCTGAACATTTGACGTACAACGTGCACGGACTAATCCACATGTGTGAAGATTCTGACAACTTAGGTCCACTTGATGATTACAGCACCTTTCAGTTTGAAAGCTATCTTGGGAAACTGAAGAAGCTTGTACGGAGTGGAAATAAGCCCCTGCAGCAAGTTTACAACCGAATTACAGAGAGAAGACGCATACTTGTTTCAAATTTGAGGGGTGAATCAAAGCTTTCGTTGAACTTCAAGCTTTCGGACAAAGTTGGAGATAACTGTTGTTTATTAAAAAGTGGTGAAGTGTTTATGATTACTTCGATAGAAAAGTTTGAAGGAAGGGTTGTATTTATTGGGAAAAAGTTGTTGGGCAAAGACAACGTGTATACTCTTCCAGCTGAGTCATCGAAGCTAGAAATTTTTAAGTTTGCTCGCTTATCAAACCAAATTGAAGTAGACTCTAAGGAAATTGATCGGAAAGTGTTGGTGTTTAAAGTGCAAGCATCCTACTATTCGTTTCCACTTCTGCATTCGAGCTCAGATTGTGTTCGTAATGAGCTTCTTCCTGGCCGCGTTCCACAAGGGGGATGGTACTTATGAGGTATCCGTCGCTCACAAAAGCTGGATAGCTGCTGAGGGGAAGTGTTACTACCCAAACTTTTGGCACAATCGAAAGAAGTTGTTGCATGCAATACAACACGGTTCACAACCAGATGACAATGAGTGGAAGTGCTATGACATGCATGTGGTCCGTAATAAGTACTATGGTAAGCTTCTGTTATTTATTATGCTTCATTTAGGAACAATATAAATTGAATCTAAATGATTTTTTCTGTATCTAGCGACAAACGAAGAAGCTCGACGAGACGAACCACGGGCGGAACTGGGCTCTGACTGGTCATCATCGCAGGAAGACTCTGCACCACCTAAACGGAGACACCCGTTTCGAAACTACAGGGAGGACACCTCAGACTCTGCAAAAGTGAAGAAGAAAGATTTGAAATCAACCAACGTTTTGCCTTCTCCTCCGTCTTTCCCAAGCAGTGGACCTAGTTTTGCTCCAAATACTTCGCAATTTGTTGGATTGACGTATGAGGTATGACCAGCTTCGAAACATGATAAGATGTTGCTAAATAGGTGAATAGTTATTGATTATTGGTCTTGCTGTTTGTTTAATTCCATAGACTAACATAGGAGCGACAAAATTTCTCAATCCATCACAGGAAATTTTACCGATTGCAGAGGTTACTGTTACGACTCCGGCTTCCAGGAACGATTTATTAACTGAAAAGACATTGGACTACCATGTGTCTGATATTAGTAAGCATACAAAACTTGAAGTATTAGCAGAGGTATGAAGTGGGAAATAATTTTGTCTGTGATTGTTTAGGTAACGCTAAAGTTAGTCCATTACGAGAACGTCAACCGAGTTATGTTCCGATGTCAACACCGCAAGCCAACTGCGACGAACGTGCTCCATCAGACTACAGTGGAGATCATTACTCACCAGTATATACTGATTATGGATGTTTTACTCCGCCACCTGCCCCCGTAGTAGCACAAGGAGGAAGTGGTCACACCAATTTAAGAGGTCCCAACATTCACACAGTCAAAACTAATCAAACGAATAGCTGTATTTGATGCATTTGAATATGTGTGCTATTTTTCAGGTATTGCTGCGGCTCTGGCGTATCTTCAGACAAACCAAAACAGGATA
The DNA here is from genome assembly GCA_036561885.1 of Salina celebensis. Taxonomy (NCBI): domain Eukaryota; kingdom Metazoa; phylum Arthropoda; class Collembola; order Entomobryomorpha; family Paronellidae; genus Salina; species Salina celebensis. Next base: position 9,632 of record JAAXOA010003587.1, read on the forward strand.
ATGCTGAAGCTGGACTTGGCCCTGGACATGTTGAAAAATGTAGCTCTTGCTAAGCCAGGAAACTGTGAAATTGTTGCAGACTCGGAAATGTTGGATCTGCCGCTGAAGACCGTGGCTGAATTTAATCAACTCAGTGAAGCAGCTGGCAAAACGGCGAAATTAAGATGCATATCTTTCATGCAATTTTATACGGCTTCTATGCTTGTTTTGTGTTTACAGATAAACATGTTGCAATCGAAAGGCGGCGACAGTCACACTCAGATTACTTATCGTATAATGGCGACCCTAATGACTGATGATTTGATGACTGAATTTACTTTTTGTGGACAGACAGGAAAGCAAGGATTCAAGTCATCTGTGTTTCCTCAGTTAGTATGTTGTAAGTTTCATAAGCAGTGCAGTAAATCATTTTGATTTGAATAACTCAATCTTAACTGCTGGGTTAAAATTTTTTTAAAGCTGCTGTTAGGAAAAACAGAAAAGGTTCCGTTGCAACAGACAAAGAGATTGAAAAAGCAATTGACTACTGGTTGAGAAAAGCCTCCAGTAGAATTGCTAAAAGGTAAACATATTTTTACAGATTCAATGCCTGAAGCATATGTAATAATTAACTAAAATGTTTTTATTGAACATTTATTTTAGAAATCAGAAGATTCCAAAGGTTCCAGGTACTGCAGATTCGGGTGAGTTGCAGGAAGAGTCAGAATAGCAGAATTTCACATGTGAATGTGTTATATTTTGAGTGTAATTATAAATACTTAATTCATTTACAGAATAAAATTGTTTTAAAAGTTAAAATCGCAAACGATAAATTTCTCATGTATTGATTTTTCCCATATTGTAGTTCATGCTCAGTTCATGCTATTTGTGTGCTAAACGGTTACTTAAATTAGTCTGCATGTGTTCATTTTCGCATCTCAAACCATTCTAATCTTGTGCTTAACCCGTTTTGTAAGTACTTTTGATCATGCCTGGTTGCTAACACGATTATGTTGTATCCATGCTAAAGAGAAACCTCCGGCACAAGATAAGCACAACTCTTTTTTTGACAAAGCCATGAAACAGGTATCGGCAAATCGCATCCCGAACTTGCTCTTTTTCGCACAAGTAATGTTCTCCAGGCACAAGTTCAGAATATAATCGAGCTACACTCTGGTCGATCGGGTATGACCTCTACGACCTTCTGGATCAAAAGTCATACAAGTTACAAGTGACATAATAAAATGTACCCAGTGGACGACTTCAATGAGTGTACTTTGTTCATAAACTTCATCGCGGAAATGCAACAAATAGTTTTACATGTTTATAACAAAGAGTTATACATGTGTGGAAGACGTATGGATCTCCTTATCTATTACCACCGTATTCAATATGATGTGGAATTTTTTGATTCAGCCGAAATTCACAACATCCTGCTGTATCATACAGTCTTATTTTGAGGCAAACCAAACATCATTGGAGACGCCGGGTTCACTCAATGTGTTAGGCGGTAGAATCAAACTCGGCTCAGCCTGAGTAGGTAAAAAGTCCCATAGAAATATCCAATACTGAATCGCATTGAAAAAATTTACAGATATTTTTACATACTCAGGCTGAGGCGAGGAACACGCTAACGCCTAAGCCATTGAGTGAAACCGGCGTCGC
>JAAXOA010003588.1:0-11274 GCA_036561885.1 Salina celebensis
AATGGGAACGAGGAAAGAACAACCCGCCACCACCTTAAACAATCTTGTACCACCAACCATTGCAATCACCACATGTGGCATGAAGAAAATAGAAGAAAAAAGTAAACTGTCATATCGTCATGAGCTGTACCGTGTTTGGCAGAAATGCACACAAGAGAAAAAAAAACTCTGTAGTTTTTCATACTTGAGGAGTTATTTTTTTAAGAGTGGCAAGAATAGAACTTTTTATACTGCTTTTACGTAAATCATTACACATGCAACAGAAGACAAGTTTTTTTTGTAACGTCAATATTTACTGCCACTACTGCACTACGACGGGATCTTCCATCGAACAAGATGTTCTTCAAATCTTGAGCCTTTCTTGTTGAAACATGAACTTTTAACACAGATCTCTTTTGCGATTGACGCTCTTAATTTAGCGACCGGTGTTTCTTGGAAAAAGTACGTCGGTTCTAGTATGTACCAGCCAAAGTTATTGTTTCAGTTTTTCTCTCAGCGAATGGCGAATACTGTTGCTATAAAACTTCAACCTCAACATTTTCTATGATTGAGAAGTAGACATGTAACAATGTAGTTCTTTTACCATAGGCTCCAAATGGCTGTTGACAGTGTTTTTCATGCACAAAAACGTACAAGATTCATTGTTTTTACGTCCCCCATCCGTAAAAGTATAACATCCTATTGTGTCATGAAAACTACACGCCTATAAAATGAATGAACTAACGTCAACTTCTCCTTATAATCATAAAATCATATCTTCATATTATTATTTTTTCTCTCTGAATAAAAAGGGAGAGGTTAATGGCACAATCTGCATCATAATCCAATCCATACATAGTGCAAAAAATTGTTCGTGATTAAAAAAGGGGCTTTGCGAAAACCTCAGCGTCTCAAGCTCTTTGTTCTTTCTTTCAATTAGGAAAATCTTATGACGCCATTAATTAGCACAATATTATGAAACAAGTTATTCATCCTTTTTCTATCCTGGTAGATATAAATTAGGTAATCAATCTCAAATACAACCAAAGGAGAAGTAAACAATTTTTTTTCGCGAAAACGATTCCCATTAGTCCTTATCACGACTAAACTGTCTGCCAACGAGGCACATAATATGGTAAACAAGTTCACTTTAGATCATGTAATAACTACAATAAGGATCAATTTCATTATACGGATGCGGTTTAGCCGGCCATGACCTGGCCTTCATTTTAGCATTTTAATACGATACAATTACAATGAATATTGAACTGAAGAAGAAGACAATACTCCTTTCACTGATTTTCTGCGAATAAAAAACACGCTCGCCCATATATCCATCATCTGACCTGCGACCGACAGGCAACATGAATTTAAAACAACAATGTAACCTTGTATGGAGTGTGTGCTAATAAAATCAGTTTTAGCAATAAAAACATCCATTACAAATAATCAACAATGGACTTCTGTAGTACATCCAATAAACAAAAAGCGTTAAGATCCTATACAGAATTAAATAGCAATAAAAATGTTCCTAACACCCTTTCCTTTTTGGTTGCATAAGAAAATCCCATAACGGTTTTCCTCCTTGTTTTTTCAAGAGAAAATGTAATTTGAAACAATATTCATCTGCATATATTTCTCATTATCATCATTTTCAAATCAAATACATAGAAGTCTGTCAAGACACTATATAATTGACTACATCCTTCTCCCAAAGCGTACTCTATTTCTCCCCATTATCTACTTCAATTTAATACTTTTAAATGCAATAATAATTCATGACTGAAACGTAAATGTTAGCTTTTTCTCGCTGAGTTTTTGTAGGCTATTTTTTATGCAACTGTTTTTTTGCTGATAGTGGAGGAAAAGGTGATGGTGGCATTGTTTGTTACCGCTTCTGGTACAGCCATTAACGTTGTTCTTTATTACTCCGAACAAAACTCAATACCATGTTTGTACATCAACAGAAAGGAAGAAAAATCAGTAAAAGATTAGTTTTTTTGAGGGCGAAGACAAGAACAAAAACCCTTCATCTAATACACTTACTCAGCAATATAACCACCGATAAAAAGTTTCGTCCAAGCTCGTCTATTAGTGTTCACCTGAGACAAGAAGAGAGTCAAGAGATAATCACGGCGGGACACGACATCATCATCATCGTTATTATCATCATTTTCATCCTTCCTTATCCTAATCATGATCGTTTTTTTTTCGTAGTCACTGCTACGCTGACATGAATCTTGTATGTATACATAAACAATGGAAGCGTATCCCATATAGCGTACTCAACGGATATAGATGGATTAGAGATACACATTAGCACTAAATTTTAGTAGACTATTATAGTAAAATACACAAAATGGCAGATATAGCACGTAGTACACATGCACCGATGCACTTTAAATAGGGAAAAAAGAGGTTGTGTGCTCTATAATTGTAATTTTCTTTTCCTGACTGCAACATCAGTCTATAACATTATAAACAGAATATTAGAGCCATTGTGATCGTCAACTGGCAGCATCAGTGATTGTAGTTTGAAATAGTAGCAAGAGAAAAAAAAACATGAGAAATGAGAAGGAGAGAAAATCAAAGTAATCACGGCATACGCTGCTGATGATCATGATGTTGATGGCGACGCTGCCCCGCTGCTGAATGCAGTTAAATGTATTGCTGATGGCTGTGTGGTGGTAATGGTGGTTTGTTGGCTTTTGCAGGCTGGCAGGCAACGAGCAAGCAATCAAAATCACAATCAGCATCTACTGAACAGCTTTTTCTAAAAAAAACCGTACAAAAAAAGTTGATAAAGCACGAGTAAGTCCAGTAGCAATTGAAGTTGACTGCACAGCTTTGTGCCAGCGTATCATCATAACTGTACAACAATAAACTTGTGGTGGCTTCCATTTGAAGATTACCTTTATTTTTGTAGAAAATTTTGAAGAGCGTCATAAAAAGAGAAGAGAAAATATTACCATTACCAACCTGTATACTAGTACCCATGTAATTTTTCTCTGTTCGATGACGAAATTACTACTGGAAGGATTTTACTGCTAATTGTAAAAAAGTCTAAAATGTTTTGGTTAAGAAATTCCGTTGAACTTGAGCAGTTTTGTTGTGGTTTTTTGATGAGCACGCGATTATTTGTAGTAAATATTTTCTTGGGTTTTCGCTAAAAATATCAGCGCGTTTATAACTCTAATGAGACCGATGTTATGATAACATCAAAAGCTAAAGTGCGTAGCAAATCTGTATGAATTGAGTCAAGACCACAAGTCAACTGACAAACAAAATTCTGCGAAGTTGGCGATCCATGAAAGATGATGAGAAAGCAATTCCAGAGTTTTCATGGAGTCTGCATAACTATCTTGTATTGCGTGGGTCAGATTAATGACATCCTTTTCATAATTCATTCAACTATGATTTCAAAAACTTTTATTGCCCTTCTTTAATGGCAAACATTTTATACGGATGTTTGCACATCTGTCATCCCTTCTCTCTGATTCTGCACATTATCTCGTCAATCGTCTTGCTTTAAATCGTTAGCGTTCTTCTTTTAATAGACTTCTATTATAGTCCGCTCTTTTTAAGTACCTGGCTATGCAATGAGTTGATCATCCAAAATTACCCATGATGGACGAGTCCCAATTTATTACTGGATTTATGCAAAAAAAAATCCAATGGGCTACCTAACCCCTAAAAGTCTGTATACATATGCCAGTCCAACCGTGAAGTTCGCAGTTCCCTGCAGTAATAATGTCGACTAGTTTACAAAGTGTAATAATGATGTTTGAATATTGATGTTCATAATGTGTATCATCCAACGCTTCTGTCGCAGCGCTGTTGGATTATTTCAGACCGAGTAGTAGAGGAAACTAATGGTCATGCTAGTTCACACAAAGAAAACCCATACAGTGAAAAAATCAGATAGGGTTAAGTTTTTAGGTGGATATGATTTCATGCTATGGCACATAATACACAAAAACTACACATGTGTTTAACTTTTGGTATAAATAATATGTGAAAAAGTCACGTCACATTTGGTTCTTAGTAGTCAAACACGGATGTATGGATCCAATGTTATGTTCGATGTACTCTGAATAGCGAAAAAAACCTTGCACTTGTTCTTTTATCGTTCTCTGTATTCTCTTATAGACTAATGAATAAAACTATATCTGTGCTGCATAGCCAATTTCCATTATAGTTTCTGTTATAGCGTGGATGTATGTATGAAAACACTTGGGAGGCAGGGTGAGTTAGCAAATAAAATGTAATGTACACGGTACTCATTATCGGGATGGCATACGCGTATCGGGAATCAAGAAAAAAAATATGGTATGGAGTGTTATGGCTGCTAGTTTTTTAAAATTGTTATACATACATATATCCATGCATACATTATAAACGATGAGATGACGCGCTTGCTGCGGTTTACAAACAACGACAGTAGTTGGCAGTACCAAGCGAGTTGCTAATACTGGTGGATTTTTTGCATCGACAAATGGCACCCAGAGTGATGCAATCCACCGTGTACCAAGAACGGAGCAATGGTTTTGGTGGGAAATTCCAAGTTTCGAATTTTGATCTGAAACTCCGTACACTTATCAAATAAAGCATGGGGAACAACATGGCGAAGGTCATTTTGTATAAAAATGCTTTTCAAGGTCACAAATGGGGGTCAAAGGTCAAAATTAAAAACAAATCAACATCAGAGTAACAAACAGGATGGGTTTTAACTCTTTTCTAGACATGATGATAAAATAAAAATGAATAAAATATTGCATATGGAAGCTTGTTTTTCTCCTTTTTGTTAGTACAAAAACGCAAGTTCTTTATGATAACAATAGATCTATTATATTTCATGTGGTTTAATCCTTTTCGTTTACCTTTGTGCTGAATAAATGAACAGAGACATTTACTGCTCTATAACTTGAATCTGGAAAAAGTCAAATAGAAAAAAAAAACAATAATAAATTGGCAGAGTAATAGTTGCGACCTGCTCCCTAATTACACTTTGGCTCATACAAATACCGCTACTTGTACAATTTACAATGTGTTCACGCAGTTGAACGCGAAACAACTGGTGGCTCCGGAAAGAGTAGCATAAAATCAGAAATGAATGTTGAAAATATGAATGTATGCGAAATAGTTGAACAGTTGATAACAATTGCCAAATCCAGATGTTTCGTGTTAATAAACATAATGATAAATGAGCTCGATTTCGTGACTTTATAGTAATAAACTGTAGCAAATATTCGGCTCCTAAATAGTCATCATAAAAAATGCTATAGAATAAATCTCGAGGTCATTCAATTTTCTTGATTTTGTTTGTTTTAACTTGTATGAAACGTGACGATTATTGTTTGTTATGCGCTGCTTATTTTGTAATTCAAAGAAAAGTCAAAATGTCACAAAAACTCCGATCAACAACCTCTCAAGTTTTGAGGTAGGATATTAAATGAACCCATTTTCCTACCATGTCTACAGTTGCCTTTTATTAGTTGTCAGTTTATTTCTCCAGCAATATGAGGCCTTGTACCAAACCGGACGATGAACATCTTACCCATACCAGACAGACGTACCTCTTTTTATGCAATGGCAATTTGTAGATCGTCGATAAACCTATTGCACTGTGGTTGCGTAAGCTTTCTCTTTATAGTATGTAAAACAGATAATATCATTTACTGATAATCTTCGATAAATTCAGAAACGTGTTCTGTATGACTTTCGGTATCCCATAAAGTGTCCTCTAAAAACAAAGCGTGGGCCGATCGGAGACTCTGAACATTTTATGACACAGCATCCAGGAATGGTTCCCTTCTTCAAAGATGTATGACGTTGCTGTACATTCTCAACGCAAGGTGATTGACGATTTCATTGGTTTTTTTCTTCTAATACAATAATTGAATGTGTTCTTCAAAATGACTAACAATGATTGCAGACGCAAACGTTCTTTCTGATGTTCACAAGTTATGCTTTGCATGAAAGATGGTATGTGTTTTCCATTTACATCAATATACATTGGATTCGTCACCACTACCATCCCAGTCCTCATCAAGCCCAAATTTGCTTTTACAAGTGCAACCAACATAAAAATTGTTGATGGAAATGAATGCAACATTGTACCTAACATCTGGTCAGAGGGTAAAAACAAAAGACATGAAAGCCCTGATTGTTCTCTCAACTTTAAAAATTGAACCCAAAATGTTCAGAAAATTCCAGTCATTGAATAGCTATGTGAACCGCGTTATCTTCTGATCATCTCTAAAGCATGCATAGCATCATCAATTATTTCATTGAGTTGCAAGCATTTTTCTCAATGCCACTTCTCTCTATTATAATCACACCGCCACCTCCACCTCTTTCATTTCTAATGAAACGAGAGTTTTGTTGATAGGGGAAAATAACATTACCGGAAAGTACTAGACTCACATTTCCCACAAACAATCTCAAGAAAATATGCTTTTCAAACGTTTACATTCAATTATACGTTTATATCATACATTTTCATGTTTACATACACATGTACGTCTACATTTCAATATCAAGAAGTCAACTCACCGAGAAAAAACAGAACACACATTACAAAAAAATAAATGGAACAACGCGTTCTACAAAAAAGATAACCAAGCGAGAATTGGTTTTTTTTTTAGGTAAACATAATAAAACGAAAAGAGTATCCACACTAAATACATTACAATATTATAAATATCTCTGTGTTTAATTCAGTATTAAAAGATGTTTATACAACATGTGTATATACATAGCTCCACATATGAGTATGCACATCTCCATCAGTGCGTATATACCTTATTAAAAATTAGTTTCCAAGTAAGAGGGAGAGAGGGATAGATCCCATCACTTCATCATCTATCCATACCTCTGTCTGATTCACATAGAAAATCATGCATCGTCATCACCATAAAAAAAACAGTGAGATCGCTTTTCTGTTATATTTTATTCTCTCCCTACTAAACTGCAACTGAGCCAGTATCATCATCATCAGTCATGTGCAGGAGCAACAGGCACAAGGCGTCATAATACGATTCTCCATCATATAGAACGACGGACACTAGCAGCGAAAGAGTTCATAGTGGAAGGAAACTCTCCATTATAGATATAAAATTTTTATATACATTTTCTGTATTGAAGCAACAGGGTTGAATTGCATATATTATCACACCAACATACTAGATTGCATTCATCCACACACAACAAAGTAGTGCTGGTGGTGGTGGCTTTTTATATTTGATGTGGAGTACTCCGTTGAAAATAACACAACAACATACATACATACATGCCCAGGAACGGGGCAAAAATCTGTAGTAAAAAAGAACTTGAACTTACACATTACATGCGTTCTCCTACTAACTTGGGGTTTTTTCATAAACTTTTTTTTTCTTCTTCGCTTCTGTGCTCGCTGGCTCTGGTTTGGCTGGTGATGCTGCTAGCTGGTGTTTTTTCTCTGTCTCAATCCGTACACCGTAGAACTCGGTGGTGAAGAGATTATTTAAGTAGACAAGTAAACGTGAAACAGATTCAAGTTTGTTGGGAGCAAGCGAGCAGGTCTGAAGTGGAGAGGAAAGAAAACGAGAAAAGATTTTTTCAGTAGAGAAGGTTTTAGCTTGTTCTTACGTTGTACTTGTTTTGAATCTTCTTTTTTTTCCTGGCCGAGCCAAACTAAATCAAGTCGGCATCATCATAATAATATAGATTATACATGCAAGACGAAAAGCACACGGTGCACTTGTCTTTTAGCTGGTGTGTGTGCATTTAGTAAAAAAAAACTCAAAGTAGTAGCGCGTACGACAAGATGACGAGGACAACGATATATTATACGTGTACTCAAGTTTGTTGCAATTGCAATAGTGTGTAGCGCAAAAAAAGGAAAAGCAAAAAGAGGAAAGAAGATTATCGACTCTCTGATTTCTCTCTCTTGGCATATAACTGTCTTGTGCCAAGGCAATAATAATCATCATCATAATAGCAATAGTAATAATCATAATACACATTACTTAAGAAGAAGACTACAGCCATCACCACCACTACCGCTTCTACCACACACTCACGTTGATGTGTGCGCGCTTACAAACATAACTACTACTTTCATCGTAATCTCTTGTGTGCAACTTTTTTTTATACAATCGTTATCGGGCTCATCACATCATCGTAAAAAAACTTTTATACCAAGTTCCAAAACTGATTCAAACAGAGTGTTTTCTCAGAATAACGTGTTTCAAAAGAGTAAAAATCGTCCAACGAGGAGGTCGCGCATACCATATCGGTGTCAAATCCTCTAGAAGAAAATATTGTGCAAGTAGTACTCATATTCACTCCAGAGGAACGCTGCTACAAAATTTATGCTGAATGCTATTTCTACAACGTCGCACTTATCAACATCATTGCACACATTTCAACCAAAAGCCGACCTTTTTTTTCTTGAAGCATCGCAATCATCTTTAATATCATCATCAGACGAACAGCTATAAAACACTACTACGGTTTTATCCATAGTTTTTTTACACTACCGCAACCGCGTTATCAAACATACTTTACATGCGATGTTATTAATATGCATGTACAACAACATTCATCATGTCCTATGAAAGAAATATCTCCATCGTGTAGTATGCATTTTTCAAGCCATGCGTTTTCCCTGCTCCGATCGCTCCTTCGTTGTTTATATTTGATAGCAAGGAAATCTACAAAGCTACAAGTTGAGCAAGACTTATATAGAGAAGCATTCCTCAAAAAATCAGTCTCATCTCATGACACAATCAAGAATCACCATATTGACTTCTACTGTGGGTCGATTAGACTGTTATATTTCATACTATTTACACTCTGATTTATAGTACGTGAATAAAAGCCTGCACCGGCTTGTGATATCATGGAAATCCAGAGACAAACAACTGATTACAACTTGTTCAAATAAAATGTGCAATGACTTTCGATGAACAGACACTGACTATAACAAAGTGAACAATAAACTATTCTCTAGAGAGGAATCAAGGTCTCTGTGATTTTTTTTATGTTGACTAGTTGTAAGTTTGCCGGTCCAGCAGCGGTACGCAGAAGACTTTGTGAGAGACAGTTAATCGCTCAATAAATGTTTATCCAATGATAGGGTGATCAAAATGCGTGACATTCTTCCAAACAAGACACAAAAACGTAAGTAAATTTTATAGTATTCTCTCTTATTTACATGCATATCTACACTCAAATCTATATATAGTAATTACAGAGCATTTACTGTATTTTTTGTTCAAACCACACTATTCTTTTTAAATCATGTAGTTGATAGGTTAGCACAAGGTTACGACAGGTTATTGAACATTTCCTTGTACTTAATGATTATCACAGCAGTAAAGAAAGTAAACTTGACATGTTACATAAGAACATCGCGCGTGTGTTTACTCATGCATTTCCTTTCCATTAGGCTAAAAAAATCAAGAAAAAAGAAAGCAAGCCAGGAAAATACCTGACTGTTTGTTAGATACCACTACCTTTCGCGTACTACGGTACAATTTTACATCTGGTTTAAATTATAGTACTAGGTAAAGAAATGCACACATACATCACATTTTATTATTGTTATTATTACCACCACCGCAGAACGATTGTGTTGATAGCCACGCGTCGTCCCTCTTAACATCAGAGAGAAAAGATGGTATAATAAGCATTTGAGTTTGGTTTGCGAAAAAAAATCTCTATGAAACTCTATAGGTATACAGTGCTGTTTAATGAAGACGTACGCGTACTATATAGGATATATATGGGTATACACCTATGAACTTAGTTTCTTTCTTAGAAACATGATAACAATATCGCGCACATCCTACACAGTACATAAATCCGGTTAAGATTATCTCATATTGTAATCTCGACAACAAAAGTATGAACTAAACTGTGAAAAGCATATAAAAAAAAGTAAATGTGTAAAGCAAAAATTACTTAATTGCTTGCGCAGATTTTTTTTTCCTTCAATCCTTTTTTTCTTTAACATGCGCATAACTTTGATAAGCTGAGCAATGCAATAATCATAACGATAATATTTTCACATACTTCCTCCGGTGTATAATAAATAAAGGCGGGTGGGAGTTTGCAAAATGGTCGAAGGAAAAGTAAATTTGTGGTATATTCTTTGAAATATCAGCCCAAGACTTATTCGCAATAGGCTATTCAAAGCTTTTCTTATCTGTTTAGTAACCAATACACACTACAAAGAAATAATTTGCTAGACGAAAAAAATTAGTTTGATAATCGTTACAGCACATAATTATCTTCATTACCATCATATTGCTCATTTTGTGGTTTATTACGAAAAAAAATAAATCAGAAGAAGCTATCTTCTTGGAATAAAAATGGCTAATTATACCTTGACGTATAAAACCCAAGACTTTAATCAGTGGCTATAGGTTTAAAGTTGAAATTGGGAGCGACACAGCCAGTCAGAGTTCTCCTTTATAAAAAACCAAAATTACTTCTTTTAATAAGCCCATATTACACTCCATATTATATCTAATTTTTTATTGAAACCATAAAAATAAGGAGACGAAAGAGACTCTTTTCACGCACTCTTTGTTCATCAGTTTATTTTTGAATTTAAAAGTACTCAAAGCGTTTGTTTTTTTACTACTTTTTTTTGTCTGAAATTCCCGGCTGTAAAGAACATTTACCACTTTAATAGAACAAGTTTGTAATGTTTGCATTTCCTTTGGAAAAATCCTACCGAGGGGATGGAAATTGGTAGTGTCTTCGCTGTGTGTGTTAACTTCTCGTGGTGCGGCTACCACCACGGTATCTGATTCTCTTATCTGAAATGTTCATATTAGCAGAACCACACTTGCACACACATACAAAAAAATCTAGATGATATAATGCGCTATTTTCTAAAAGAGTGATTCATCAAATTTACCATTAAGTTTCCTTTTTTTCTGGCTGTTTCACCTCATATGTATCATCAGTGTTGATGACTATTACTCTAATATTTTCGCTGCTCCTAGAAAAGACCCGTAAAATACAGATATTTTTTATATAACACGAAATTTGTTGGTCCGTATCTTATAAATTTGATGAACGTAAGATACTAGTAATTGTTGAGTTGTATTAAAGATAACCCTGATGGCGACGAGTATCCATATATTTTAGGCATGTTAATATTTTTCTCAAAAATATATTATATCAAAAAACTAGATAACGCTGTTACTCCGCGATCATTTTATTCTAGTGTGATGATAATGAAACAGAAACATGTGTATCATTTCTTATTGTAAAATTTGCGGCGAAAATGTATATATA
>JAAXOA010003589.1:0-11272 GCA_036561885.1 Salina celebensis
ACGTAAACTACTGCAGTTACTTATGCTTGATTAGTTAAACGATTTAAACTGTTTGTAAAGTTCTTGCTACACCAATCACCAAAAACTGGAAACCTCTGGACATCCATGTACATTAAGACATTAGAAACAATTAATTTTAAAGCTCATAGTTCCAATCCAATTTTATATTACGGGACAGACCTATTAGGTATACATTATGCATTTATCAGGGATTGAAATGAATCTTCAGTATTTAGAGTATACTTTATGAGATTTTTACGAGGTGTAGGTGTAAAAGCACAAAAGCAGTCAATCCAATCAAGTTTACTAATTTGCATTGTGATCTCCATGCTTTCATCTTGCTTTCCTAAAAGCAGAGACCCGACCGTTTTTTGTGCCAACTTTACCAAGATAAAAAATATGATAGGAACTATATGAATGATTTAACGGTTCATAGATACACATCGTAATTGTATTGTGTAAAAGTATTTTTAGACGTTCTTTGGTTTCTGCCTTTAGGCAACAATACATGATGACGTCATTCAGCAAACCATTATAGTACACCATCAACTTTTACTTCCATCATCTTTCATTATCCTATAAAAAATATGATGTGATATAGTACAAGTTTTTATTCTCCAATAACACAGCCATAATGTATCATCTTTTCCATTGCCGTCATCATCACTCTTATTCCATTTTCCCGCCAGATACCTAGACATTTACAAAATGCATTAGAACCAATTCACGACATGTCCACTCTTCGACGAAATGGAACGAAATTTTCGTACAACGGGAAAGGATTTTCGAATTGATGTTGCGCACATCTTGGCGTAAAAAAGCGAGAGATAGACTAAATCTATTTACCAATAACCTAATTTTCCATTACTCCCTGTTGTTACGCCACTTTCTTCTATATCACACACGGGAATACTTTCTTCTTCCTTAGCATTTTCTCTGACGATATTCTTTTTTCTCAGATTTATCTCCATCTTGAACCTTATAGGAACCAAGGGAATTTTATAATTCAAATTCAGCTTCAAGGTGAAATTTTTATGATTGAATGAAGATGACAAATGGATATGCTAATTTAACACATATGTAAAAACTGTCGTGATGATCTTTGCAATAAAATAGCCGGAGAAAAGTTATATCATGCATATGAAATTGGAGTTAATAAGCATTTAGGATTTAAGATCTGCTTACTCAAAGCTATAATCTGAAATGTGTGCCCTATAAAACTTTCATTTTTGCAGATACATCGAAACTTTATGTTGATCTAAAGCAATACAATTTTCATGGCATGCTATGAACACACTTAGCTCCTAAAATTGACATACGCAAGCTTGCTTGTTTGCCCTTTTCAATAAATTTACACAACATAACCACAGTTGGCAGAGATGATCCAGAAACGCTGATGATTTCAATTACAAGTAGGCGTTTGAACCAACTTCAAATCAATGAGATTGTCCACTCAAGTGAATAAAAGCTGTGATCAAATAAAATATTGTAAGCTTTCTCATGCGTGGTTGTATCAACTCTAAGGGCGTACAACGACCTGACGATGAGATTTTCGTTCGGGAAAAGGCATCTCACAAGCGCTTTCCAAAAGTAGTCATCATTTCCGTTTTAAGTAGCATAATATAGGATAAAAATATATAAAAAAGAACTTTAAAGGAAAATATGACTAAAACACTAGAGCGGATACATTTTAATTAAAGAGATCGTGCGAAATTTTGAAGGTCTTTCAAATGTGTGCTCTGCTCTCCATTTTCTATTAAAGTCGGCTTTAACTCCTTCTGTCACGTATATATACTGGTATTAAAGACCGAAAGCAACCACCGTGATCGTTGTAACAAAACCGAAAATACCACCATGGACTGACTACCGACCAGCAGAAAACATCACACACTCACACTAGAGGTATCAGCATAAAAAGGGCGAAGCGAAAAAGGAAAAGCAAGCACCAACAACAACCACTTCACCTCTCCTTTTTTCAATTCGTCTTGGCTTTTAAAAAAAATACTTGTTCTGCCTATCTATCTTCCTCCTTTGCACAAATTCCTCACGACATGCTTTTACTTTTATTCTCTTTTGACTTTGTTCAGGAGGCACTGACTCTGGTAGTTCTAGTATCGTGCCATGTCATGGCATTATGTTCGTCACACAACCGAAAAAAAAAATCAAAGGATGTTTTTATCATCCTGCATGCATGCATCATCATCATTGCCCAATTCATCCATCCATATCCATTAGTCTCCCACTCACACACATGCATTATATTTTTAGTAAGAAAAGAACCGAATTACACCCGAGCAAACAGATCTCTGTTTCCGCAGTCTAGTAGCGCTAGCGCCCTATTTAACGTTTCACGTATGAATTCATTATCCAAAATGCAAAATACTCTATTCCATGCACATACTAAAATATAATATTAAAAAATCGCAAATAATGAACAGGACGAGAAAAGTGAAAAACTGTGGAGTAGTTCCTCATCAACATCATCCTTCTCTCTTCACTCAACTGTCGGATCGTAAATTTTCTTTTCAGGGGAAACGAGAGAATATCTTCTTTTTTTCCTATGAATTTTACTCTCACCAAGAAATATCATTTCCAGCTATTATCATATTTGTTCTATATAGCCTGTTAGGATATGAAACGACAGACGATTTTATTTTGGAAAACAACTTCGCAGTTTTTTTTATACGGACGAATGAAAAATTGAAGTACACGTGAGACAATGTTCAGTTGCTTGCACACACATTAAATGTTCGGGGAGAGCACGGGTTTGACGGGCGTGCTCGTCTCTCGATGTCACTCTCTTTTTCCTCCTCATTACTACTCCAACTACGGTAAAACATCAACATGAAAATGTAGTCGTTTGGCGAGGTGGTTATCGTGGTGTTGTAATATTCATCCTCAACGAGCCAACATCAACCACTGACTGACTCACGGTTGTATGGTTGTTTTTTTTTTCTGGAGTCGAGTCGTCCTCATCTTTTTTTCCTCCTGTGCACACACATCATTCGTCCTTGTTTTTTAAACTTGTTCATGATTTTGATGGAAGCTCATTTTTCTTTTACAAAATAAAGTTCCGATTTGGTTTTTCTTTCTCTTTTCAGCATCAGGTCACAACCAGAGACTTTCTCATCCGTTTAGTTGGTTCACTAGCCGGGAGGAAGTTTAAAATTGTATAGAACGCCTGTAAGCAACTAGGGTAAAAAAAACTCAAAAAGTAAATCTTTTACTTTGTGTAAACTCTAAAACTCTTTGCTATTACTATGTACAATGGACAAACATTATATTATAGTTTTTTTTATACTACAAATTACGTGTAAAAAAACAGACAGGCACGTATCGAGAGTTAGGCGAGGTAAAGCTCACTTTTTTCCGGCAATATCATAAAAGTAAATTAGCACAATCGGCAACTGTCGACTTAGGTTGCCGGGGCGGGCCGGGTTTGCTCGATAGAACTGTTCGGTATTTCTTATGAGTTTTTAATAAGCCCATACATTTCACTAGAGTCATATAGATTGTAGATATTTTCTAACATTTTAATGCATTATGAATTTAATTTTGTGTTGCAAACCAACATATTAAATTCATGTATTCCTAGCCACCACATAAAACTTTCAAATGCTATCTTCATTTTTATTAGGATATTCTGAGCCAATCCAATACATTCTTCGATCCGTTGAGAGAAAGAAAAAAAATCTTCTAAGATGCATGACTAGCATGGAATTTGAAGAATTTTCTTTTCTTGTCTGGAAACTATTATGACAATGCTCGCCCATCTTTTCTCCTGTGTAGCAGAGATGGCCCAGGTAAAAGCGCTGTTTTCCCTAATACACCTGCTAAAATGGACACCACGTAATTTCCGGAATCGTTTCAGGTAGTCCTTTTCATGGTGTACGAGCTTGTTGATGGTACCAATACTGCTACTATTATCTAGAGCGACTATTATCATTTTTGTTCCAGTTTCCAGCTTAAACGGGTACTTCTCCTTATAGGCAATATATTTAGGAAGAAGCAGTCGTATTTCACGTGGATCGTGTCATGACAAATACAAATGGTATTTATGCAACATTAAAGCGTTGGAACACTCTAAGGTTTAATTTATTCCATACTTGGAACTAAAATCTCAACAGTAAAAAAAGGTGCTACTTGTTCAATCAGGCAGGAAGGAATTAAAAATTTTGCGCTGCGTGGATAAAAACGCGGAAAATGGATCATCCATTTTCGTCATCGTCATGAACGCTTTCTTTATCGTCATTCCCTTGATCATCCCGATTACATTATTACGCTCTCCATCCAGAAAATTGTGAAGAGAAAAAAAAAATCGGAAGCCGCTACAAAAGGAGCAATCTACACGTTTAGCTTTTCACAAACTTTTTTTTTGGCTAATGCCAGTAAAATATAATAAGGTATAAAAGATGAAAGCGAAGTACCAAATCCATTACAATGCAGTCATCATCGTGAGTGATTATTATGTGGTGGAACAACCATATGCAGAAAGGTTGAGTTTGTCCGTCTGTCCATCGACAATCTAAAGCATTTCGGGATTTACCCGATTTCGGCCAAACTTCGTTTCAATTCTTTGGATATGGGGTATGGCGCTTAATAGTATTCAGCTCAATTGAACGAGTTTGATTATATTTACTTAAAGGATTAAAAACTTTACTCGCGGTTGCGACACGCGAGTAACGATGTTATAGAAATTTACTACGGTTTTTGCAACTTTTCTATATCGCACTTGTATGGCATATTTTCCTAAAAGAACGCTACCACGTTTGAAGCTCCAATTTCATACTCATATGCAATACAAGTCAGGTAAGTTTTGTCCGGTGGGGAAACCAAAATTGAGTTCTCCACCGAGAGCCACATATACATTCTATAGCAATACTAAATACTTTGTGCTTCCAAGAGGAAGCCAAGCATAACACAACTTTTTGTTATAATGAAAACTGTTTGTGGTTGCCTGACTTTCTCTAAATTCGCATGCTTTTATCATTATGTAAATTTGAATATTATGAACATTATAATTACTCTATTCCTCTCTGCATTCCTACTACAAAAAATACTCCTCATATTCGCTCTTTTGTATTGTCATAAAAGCTTCATGGTAAACCTAGTTCCGGTTTTCTCCCTTTTATACCAATGCCCAGCTCTATTTCTTTTCAAACAGCTTTTTCTAGATTACTTTCCTCTCACAAATTAATTTTCATGCGGAATCCTCACAACAACTGAGTAGTGTGTTGTATGTGTCAGAATTTTGTGTGCAAAACGAAACGGGAGAAAACTATTTTGCAATAGATTCAGATGATGATGAAAAGTATCTTTATGCAAGGATTTTTTTGTTGCTGCTGACTTTAGCTTAAATATCAAAAGTTATTGGCTTTTTCCTAACAACTGGCTTTTCTGTATCACGTTGATTTGTTCATTTTTTACTTCCTCTTATTCCACTTCTGCTACTCTTATCATTCCTTTTATTCTCTTCTATAGATTTTGATGTCTGCAGAGAAACAGAAGTAGTTTTAGAATAAATAAAAAAGAGAAAAAAAATTAGCACAACTTTTTATAGTCGCAGCAGCGGTAATATCAAGAGCGGCTGTTTGTAAAGTGGTATTATATGTCACACAGTTCGCTATTTGAAATAATAAAAGATGGTAGGGAAACGATCGAAAAAAATGTTCTCTTTTACAGACGAGCACAACGAAAAAAAAACTACTTGCTACTTCACCACTCTTACTGGCTACAAAATAGAAATAAAAGAAAAGAAAAAAACGAAATACATACTGTGAATCAAGAACTGGCATCAGTTGTGCAAAGTAAAACTGTCTGGTGTTTTTATGTTTCCTCATATGCCATGCTGTATTATTGCATATGTGTAGCCAAAAAAAAAAGTTGCATGGTTTTGCTACTGAAAGTCGAAGGAATGAAAAAGGGAAAAGAGTGTTTTTTGATCGTATACTATACATTATGCATGTAATACTTTGTTCTCAGAGTCAGTAATCGTTCCGATGTTGAAGAAAGGAGATAGGGCCACAGACGCCAGCCAAAGTGCTATGTAAAAGAGAACAAAAAAAACTGTGGGAAAAGGAAAGGCCAATTGTAATATTGCAATTTCTCTAAAAAGTATATCAAGATATTTGTACAGATGATGATGAAATGAGCATACACGAAAAAAATATACATACATAATATTTTTAAGTGTCTGTTTTCTACTACTCCCAAGATAGCGATACTGGCACGCTGCTGGTTTCCTCTATTAACATATAAGTTTTTACTCTAGAATTTCATATGAAGTCTGCCCTGTTGGTGGAGAAAATAAAATGTAAGCAAGCGATGAGCTTCATCCCAACTCTATTTTATTTCTGGGTGTGTACATATAATAATGCAGATACTTGAATCTTCCGCTGCTGGTGGTAGTGCCACTGTATATAAGTATGACGTGTGAAAATGTTTCAGCGTGTAGGTTCTCCTACATTGCTGATAGTTTTCTCCGTGTGTGCAGAATAGTATAAGACTTTGCTACTATTTCGCTCATTTTTACGAAAACCTCCATCTCATTGAGTTGTATACTGGGAGCACGTACACAGTAGGCAAGCAATGGTTTTTTTCTCTCTGGTTCCATGGAAAATAACAAAATACATTTTATACTATGTAGCTATGGAAATATTCTACAAGATTACATTCTGGTAGAGCTGGAATGCTTCGTGAAAGCCGTTATTTGCCATCCTCAGTTGGTCTCGTTGCTGTATATCCATCCTGTATCTGTGTGTGTCTTCTTAAAATGTTGATGGAAGTTTTTGCAAAATAAATGTCTGGGAAGGGAAAGCATATACGTACGTGGATAGTAGCGTGAAAGCCATGTACGTATTTGCGAATCCTGCTCACATGGAAAAAGAGCAGGGTAAAACATAGGCGTAAAATTCAACTTGTATTACATCACGTTACATATACACTTTACTCCAATCCTCGTGGAGCAGCGTCCGTTGTGAGGTGCAAAAGGAAAATATGTAGATAATAGAAAAGGAGAGGCACCTACACGTAGTCGCATAAAGAGAGCTGACTACAATGTTGTAGTAGATTTGAAAAGTCTCTTCTGAGTGAAGTGAAAATAGAGGACGAGAAGGAAAACGGGCAGCAACATCCATCCTCTTCTCACTTTTCTTCACGAATGTTTTCATAGTGAGTGCCTACCAACCCAACAGTAGGGAGAGAAACTCTAGAAGAAATGTATGAAAGTGTAGGCATATCTGAAATTGATGATGATGATACCAACATGAAAACCACCATGTTTCATGTGGCTATATCAAGGGATAATATGAAAACACACATTTTCCATAAACTCACAAGCAATAGTACCACACCATCAAGTATCCTATCATTCTGGGAACAACCTCCTCAAAAACGGAATACTATATAGTGCTACTCGCCCTCCACTCTGGTTCCAAAAACCGAAAAGGGAATATCGCAGCCTGTAACAATATTTCTACGCAATAATTCCTTAGCTACGTATGTGCTAAATGTTTGTATGCTATATGCTTTAGGAATAGCTCGCAAGTTATGTGTCTAGCGCCACTGGCCCAGCATCTTGTACATCGCTGGTGAAAATAAGGTTGCACTAGTAGGAAAATCAAAATACATACTATATTCAAATACATACATAACTAGAGAGAAACACACACACAGTTAAGTCATACACATTTCAACAAACTTTTTACTAGTAGTAAAAAAGGAGTGCAGCAGCAGTGGCATTGTGGTGGTAGATCTAGCATAACATTATTTTATACACAACGATTAAAAGCGACAAAAGTAAACGTTCTCCACAACGAATGCTGCATTTTTTTGAACAATATTGTATTGAACAATTTTGATTATTGGTAGGACTTTTAGGTATAAGCTGAGTGCTTAAGTGTTTCGTTTGAAAAAAATTTCAAAAAGGAAATTGAAGAAAAGGAAATGTGATAAGATGTGAAATTGTTCGTTTTGTTTTCTTGATATCTCCATCTTTATTGGTAGCAGTAGTTTGCAATGTTTGCATCCTCTTTTTCTCCTACAAACAAACCCTAGCAGAGGACTACACTAAGCCTACTTCAGTTAAGTTTCAACCTGTTCTGCAATAAAATTCGGGTTTATTATTTTTTGCCTTCATAAAACCAGAATAATAGAAGTATCTCGAGTGTTGTTTGACTTTAGTGGAGGTTTATTTTGTGAAAGTGATTTTGGAAAAAATAGCACTGGATTACCAACTTTTATCCTAAGTTGCTATACATTTTGTACAAGTACTAAACAAAGTGCCGCGAGGAATCAGCTAAGTCGCCTGCATCAACACCACAAAGAGATAGTAAGTACAAAAAAATAAATAGTGAAAAAAAATTATTTCTTGGCAAGCTGCCTCTTTTATGTTGTTCATGTTGCGTGTAAACTGAAATAGGAAGTGAGGAAGATAGTGAAGAAAATATGTGGCCACCCACCTTTTGGACAGCGAGTATTATTGACACTTTACCTATAAGAAGCCCAATTAGTGAAAGCAGGAGTACTTTAAAGATAGTTGTTACCGATAATCATACATCATTAACATCTACATCTTTTCCTCGACATTAATGCAAGTGAGAAATTTACTCTGGATATGATCCATAGTCAACTTAAATGTAAAGTAGCATCTGAATCTTCATATACTCGCAATTTAATTAGAAAGCCATGTTGCTGACCTTTAGCGATCAGGGAAATGGTTCGTCTTCGTTCTTGTGGCAATATCTTTTAAAAATATAGAGAAAGTGCAAGAATTTCATATGAACCAAGATTACCAAGAACCAATACACGATTGGTAACTTCAATTACACAGGCTTGCTGGACGGTTTCTTTGAAGACCAAAAAGGAGGATAAAAGATATTAGAAAAATTGTGCTGTGTTGGGCTAGACATACTTTAATTAACTTAATTACTAAAAGTTCTCATTTTTGTAGCTGGTGCGTATAGTGGCTGAAGGTTTGGGGCTTGTATGAAAAACACTATGGTGAAAGCATACAAGATATATGGATGTTAATTGGCAACTCATGGAAATTCAAGTGTCGACAGTTTTTCTTGACTTCCCATCAAAACATTTCCTTTGGCTTCCCAAATAGCTTCAACCATTGAAACTCCCTCTATTAACGTTAACGTAACATCAAGTTCATGCCTTTTAGACCTTTCTCCAGTCATTTTTTCTTTCGATTGATCCATCATGTGACACTCTCGATTGAATGAAGCCATCTTGTTGCTGACTTGTTCTTCCACTTATTACTGTATAATTGTTTCCATAGGATATCCTAACAGAAATGATATGATGGACTCTTGTTGACATTTTTTTGTATGAGGTTAATTTCATTACATGTCTGCATAACAAATTAATACACGTATGCCCAATGTCCATAACGAACGGAAAACAAGAGTGAAACCACCAGTATTACCACCACTATCAGACAATTTATCCATAAAACAGCTCCACACCACCCATCTTTCCGTATGTCTGTCTATCCATATGCACAGCTATTTCCTTCAATACTCCTCCACGTTCGCGTTCTTTTCTTTGTACGTACAACAAAACTAGTTGTACTCGTGCAAGCACTTGTATTACTGTTTTGTAGTTCCACCACCACCATTTCTGTTAACAACAACAATATCAAGGCACAACCTGTGAGACGAGAAAAAGGAGTAAGGATTTTTCTTCTCAACTTTGTTTCGTAGTCATAGTCTTCACACCAAGTCACCACCAGCTGCAGAAGCAGCAGCAGCAAAAAAACACGACGATAACGACCAGCAGCAAGATCATCATCAGGATCAGATCATCAACATCGTTATAACTTTGAAGAGCACATAGCCTCTAGTCCAATAGTAGAGCGTTTATACAGAGATGTTAACACCGTCCTCTTTGATATGTAAAGTAAAAGGGAAACGTGAGTGTGGGTTAATAAGAAAAAAGGTAATGGTGGTTACAAATCATAGAAGAAATTGTAATAAAAACAGTTTTTATCGATTTCGATATCGATTTGCGCACAATAAGATAAGATTGTAGGAAGGTTGCAAGCATGCATCTTTTTTTGAAGCATAGTCGCATCTATCTGTGTAGAGTCAGGTTGCTGTTGACGCAAAAGTATTATTCATCGTAGTCTGTAAACAGCTAATTAAAATATTCATCAAAGAAGTAATACCAGCAGACAGCTCAATCAAGTGTTAATTCACAGGAGTCGGCATAATAACTTTTTGAATGTGAGGAGGGACTCGTTGCCTTTTGTTGCGAGAAGAATAGGACAGAGTCAGAGGCAGTTAAATTTTGTGTTAATTGCAATCTAACCCTAATTTTTATATTTAATTCTTTTATCATTGAACAGGGGGCGATGCCGACTGACAACATGACTGCTTTTGATTGAAGTTTACAAAGAATTGATTCTGTGGATGCAACACTTTTGACGAGGTCCATTCGCCCTTGGTATCATGCCAGTTGGGGTTAAGACAGAAGAAGTAACAGACGCAGTGAGAAGCAACTGTATTGACACATACAACAACTGGTAGTGGTTTTTTATAACTACTACACATTTATGTCGATTGTTTAAAGATAACCTGCCCATGACGTATTCATTTCATATAAACGAACATTATCAAAGATTCGTTGTTTTGTGATGTGTAATTTGTGATGACCAACTGTATTCTTGACAATCGATGACTTTACAACTCCATATATGAAAGTATAGCCAGCCCTTTTACAGACCCCAAATGGAATGGCTTTTGCCAAAAAACAGCAATCGCGTTTGGACACTCGTGTAATCGCCGTGATTTGGCTCTAACATCTGGGATCACGGTCAATTCTTTTGCTCTTATGCATGCTGTTGTGATTTTTAGTGTCTGATGAGTAACCTTCTGTGTATCATCTAAACTGACCATCGCTAACTACATCTTAAAAACAACAAAATTCCTACATGATTTCAATACTAAATTCTTTGCAAAAAAATCACAGATAAACAAACTTTGTAAACGTTCCTGGCTGAATAATTGAGTGAATTGATGATGAAATTATGAGTGATATTTGAAGTGTTTTTATCTGATACGACTATCATCAAGCAACGATCCAAATTCCGGAGAGGAACATTTGACAGAGATCTTGTGATAACATTTAAAAGGTTCGGATTTAAGTGGTATACCTGTGCAGATTATTTCATCACCACATATACGTACTGTTTGTTGTGCAAAAATATTGTTTCCTTTAATACATTTCACCACATGTAAGCTGTGTACGTGTAATAAAACTAATA
>JAAXOA010003590.1:0-11272 GCA_036561885.1 Salina celebensis
ATTTATGTGGCTTCTCTCCAGTATGTCTCCTCAGATGTTTCTTCAAGCTTGCACTGTAACCCAACTTTTTATGACACAAGTGACACTCGTATGTAGTCTTATTCTTGTTGTGGAATTCATTTACATGTGACCAAACTGATTTTCTGCTGTTAAAAACTTTACCACAAATTTCACACGATGCTGAAGCCGGAAAATGAACTTCCTTTTGGTGTTGATTCAGTTTGTTGCTTTTAGGAAAGGTCTTTTCGCATATTGGGCATTTAAATGGTCTCTCCCCTGTATGGGTGCTCAAATGGTATAAATATTGGGATTTTACTGGGTACTTGGCGTGACACATGTCACGTTTGAAGCACTTAGGTTTGGCATGTAACTCTTTAATATGTCTGTTCAAATCACGACGACCAGAGAACACCAACGGGCAAAAGTGCACTTGAATTCCTTCACTGTAGTGTGCAGTTTAATGTGTCTTTTTAAATGTTGTGCGCGCTGGAAGGATTTATGACATATTTGACACTTGAAGTCGGTTTCATGCAAAACCATGTGCTGATCTAATAGTTCCTTAGTTTTGAAATGTTTCCCACACAAACGACATTTTCTTGAGTGTCTCATATCTTTGTTTAAGTGACTTCGTTCATGATTCAAAAGTTCACCAGTTCTATTACATTCTCTGGAGCAGACTTTGCAAAAAATTGGTTTTTCTTGTATATGAATGCGTAAATGAATATAACCTTCCTTGTGGGACTTGAACTGGATGTCACAAAATAAGCATGTGTAAGCGGGAACTGTCGCAAGTGGAATTGGAAAGTGTTTCAAATCCATGATTTGAGTTGGTCCCAAGCTTCTGTTATGATGAAAGATATCCTAGTGATAGCTAACCTTGGAAACTTTTGCACTTTCGGAGGACAGTTGACTAGCCTGGTTGGATGAAGAAATGAAATCTTTCCAGTCTTTATTTCAAATGGCTAACGATGCACTGTTTTGCTACATATGAAAACAAGTCAATACCATTCAAAGTGTTTTTGTTAACAGAGAGAAGATACGCATTTGAACTGAACTGTGTTTTTATACTGGGAATTGTACAATATCACCTGTTGCTGCAGAATATAAGGAGAAAAGGGTTGAGTTGTTTCAGAAGAAACCCAACAAGAATGACCTTGAATCGTTGTTCGTGCTTGGCCAGTGCTTCCTAAAAAATGCATGAAGAAAACAAGAAATGAACCAAATTCTACTCAAATCATTTATAGTAAAATGTAATCAGATGGAAGTTTGAAATGTTGGAAATGTTTGCCAAGTACAATGATTGTTGATTGAATAAATCGAATCTCAGTTACAAGTTTTGATATATTTTAATTGGTTACTGACTTAAATATGCAGATATTAACTAAGAGGTTTTACATTTTTATAATTATGAAGGTGAGCTTTAATTAATACAGAAATAGTTCTTTCGATATGATTAAGATTGTCGAATAATGATAACAAACAATGAATCTACAAAATAACTGTTGTATTGCAACATACATATTTAGTTTTTTACATAATGCAGGATCGTTTACTCTATGGTTTACAATAAAAACGGTTTCATTGAACATTGAACTGTAAACGCGTTACTATTAAGCTGTTTTGAGAAGCTTTCATGTTTTGTATATATTTACAATTTTGTCTCGTGGAGCCCAATTCAGTTTTTATTTATTTTCAATTTGCAACCAGACACGGAAGTTTCCAAATGAGTTTTCAGTACCTCACTCAGGCGGAATTCCTGCCCACACTGGCGACAAATCCAAGGCTTTTCTCGTGTATGAACCTGAACATGCCGTTCCAATGTTTGAAAACCTGTTAATCGTTGTTCACAAATTACACAGGTAAATTTCCTCCGGTTTGTGTGTACTCGTAGGTGGCCCTCTAAACAACTTCGGGTTTTGAGTTTCTTGAAGCAAACCTCGCAGGTGAAGCTTTTGGATGTATTGTGAGACTCCATGTGGTCAGCCATACCAGATTTCGTTCCAAATCCTTTAGAACAGATTTCGCACTTATAAGGTCTCTCCCCTGTATGTATCAGTAAATGCCTCTTTAAATGGGAACTTCCGCTCAAAGTTTTACTACACAAGTGACATTCGTATAGGGTCTTGTTGTGAAATGTCTTAATATGTGATGACACTGATAAACGGTTTCTAAAGACTTTACGGCAAATATTGTCTTCTTCATTCATTCATGCAAATATTGTCTTCATTGCGAAGGTTTTATTACAAATTGCACATTTATAGGGTCTCTCCCCTGTATGCATCCTCAAATGACTTATATATCGGTATTTCCTTTGAAATTTAGCTTGGCATAGGTCACACTTATAGCGAAGAGGATTGACGTGAACATTTTTCATATGTCTGCTCAAATCACGACGACCAGAAAACACCAAAGAGCATAATTTACAATTTAAGTCTTTCACTGTAGAATGGCGCTTAATATGAATGCTCAAAGACGGTTGGGACTTGAAGGATTTATTACATAGTTTACACTTGATGTTGGTGTCATGCGAAGCCATGTGCTTTTCTAGAAGTTCCTTTGTTTTGAAATGTTTGGCACATACACGACATTTTCTTGAGTTCCTCATGTCTTTACTCAAGTGGCTTCGTTCATGATTCAAGAGTCCACCAGAACTACAATATTCACTGGAGCAAATTTTGCAAAACATTGGCTTTTCTTTTATATGATGACGTAAATGGTTGTGGCCTTCCCACTGGGACTTGAACTCGCGGTCACAAAAAAAACAAGTGTAAACAGAACCTTCTACCTGCTGAATTGGAATAAGATTGAAATCCATGGTTGTGGTGGGTCCCGAATTTCTATTTATGTTGATATTGTTATCGTGGAAGGAAGCGTTATAAACTTATCCACTGGTTAACTCGAACAGAGGATTTGTGGGGATATTTAAACCTATCCAGTACAAAACTGCAACTATTTAACAGCACTTGAATTTGTTAATCTTTAGTTAGTCAACTCTCTCTGGTATTTGCAGATTTCCTTCTCAGGGGGAAACCGTATTATTTAAAGAAATTTAAATTCCAATGGGTAAACCTGGATGAATTGATGTTAGTATCCTTGTGTTGAATTTTCGAATGGTCGAGGATGAAAACTTCGGCAAGAAATATAACAGTTTAAATTTTGTGAGTTTGTTGTTGCGAAGTAAAGACACACACTTAGACTGTGTTTTTACACTGGAAATTAGAGGATATCATCTGTAAATAAACCGGACGACCTTGACTCTTCAAGCTTCGCATGAGCTTATTACAAAATGCTTAGAAATGAGTAAAGTAAACATTCAGCCCTATCCAATTCCATGAACATCATTATGAAACTCAAAAAATTTTATTAAAAGTCGTGCTTAGTTAGCTAACAAGTTGAAGCGTATTTTTTATCAACATATTTGGTCCCTTCAAAAAATTCTTTTTGTCGCCGACTTATACTTAATTATTACGAAGCTGAACTTCGTTCAGCAAGTAATGATATCGATGAGTTTGTCTGTCTGTCTGTCTGCGCTCTAAAGGCCGCACCTTTGGGCTGATTGAGACCAAACTTGGCAGAGGGATACTTTGGACCTTAAGGAAGATTCCTATTGATTTTGAGCCAAATTGGTTGACTCCAAGGGGCCGGGCCAGGGTTCAACTATTTTCTTTTGCATTTTAATATGGCCTGTGAGGTGTCATTCCAATCCCCTTATCAAGAGCTGTCAAATGGTGTCTTTTGTGTGCGTTTTCACCGTAACTGGGAGGCGTGGTGAAAGGTCAAACTTTTTCTTTGAGCTTTAGAACTAGCGTGTGGGGCATCATTCGATAACGTTGAATTTAAGTTTTTTTTCTGTAATGATGTCAGCTTCGTCTTTATAGCTTTTAAAAGCTTTTATTATGAAGCTGAACTTTGTTCAGCAAGTAATGATATCGATGAGTTTGTCTGTCCGTCCGTCTGTCTGTCTATCTGCGCTCTACAGAACGTACCTTTTGACCGATTTGGACCGAACTTGGCAGAGGGATACTTTGGACCCTAACAAAGATCCCAATTGATTTTGAGCCAAAATTATTTAATTCCAAAATACTATCATTTTAAAAGTAACGTTTTTAAGCTAATGAGTGGTTGGTTAGTCCCTTAATCTAACAAGGACCCTAGGGTGTGATAACGCCGATAATCGAACGAAGCAGGTGGGAATATAGGTAATCGGGCCTGAAAAACACGATGGTGTACTTGGTTTTCCCAAGTGTACCTTTAAAGGGGCTCTTCCATAACTCCCTCGACCAAAAATATACACATAATATATGTATGCAGCTTGCATATTGACATATTTTGCACATATAACATACACTAATTTCCCTTTCCCTAATGTTGGCCCTTCAAGGGTACCTCCAATTCCATAAGAAGCAGTGTTTTACCAAATTGAATTCTAACGCATGTAATTGGTGGGCCCTGTATCACATTACCTGCACACCGCAGCCAAAAAGGTAATTATATAAGCATTCCCGTGGCTTCAAATAATATTACAATTTTCAAATAGAGGTCAGTACATCAACATTTATTTTTCTTTATTTCCAACAATTTAAAATTCACTTACAACTTGAGGGTGGTTATTGCATCAAACTAACACTTTAGATATGGAGGATATGCAAACTTGCTGAAATACCTATATCGCTTGATAAAGGGTTCCAAAAGTGACCCTTATAGGGCCCACTTGGGAAAACCATGTCCACCATTGTGTTTTTCATGCCCAGTTACCTATATTCCAGATGGTTTTGTAGGATTATGGGCGTTATCACACCCTAGGGTCCCTCTTTCTCAATCTTTTAGTTTTAAAACTTCGCTGTAATTGTAACAAAAACTGGACGACAAAATAATATTTCACTGAAACAATAACATTAAAATCTTTATTATAAAAGCAAGGCCGAATCCTATTGCTCCCGAAATCTC
Organism: Salina celebensis; assembly: GCA_036561885.1. Lineage (NCBI taxonomy): Eukaryota > Metazoa > Arthropoda > Collembola > Entomobryomorpha > Paronellidae > Salina > Salina celebensis. The sequence goes on from JAAXOA010003590.1 coordinate 4,948, forward strand.
GGATTCTACTCCGATTCAAAACTCCGAAAATATATCAATCGATTTGTTTTGATATGGTCAGCCCACTGTGTTAAGATGAGCTCGAAAAAATGCTCGAAACGCGAGAATTTTCGAATAAACGAAAACCCCAATTCATACATATACAAGCTTTCCACGTGCTATTTGTAGTATTGTCCAGTATGACGCAGTGGTGTACACATTGGCTTTAAATTTCCGAGATCCGGGATCGAGTCTTGGTCGGTCCTTATATTTTTGCTCATAAAATAAGATGTAATTGAAGTAAATACGGTGTTTTCAGAAGTAAATATGATGTTTCGGGAGTGAATAAAAAAGTTTAGAAGTGAATACGATGATTTACGTTTGGAATTATGGATGGTCCCATATTTTTGCTCATAAAAGACGATGTAATTTAAGTAATTTTTAAAGAAAATACGATGAATTTAAATAGATGCAATGATGTTATGGAAGTATATACGATGTTAGCGGAAGTGAATACGAAGTTTTAGAAGTGAATACGAAGTTTTAGAAGTATATAAGAGAATTTAGAAGTATATAAGAGAATTTAGAAGTATATAAGAGAATTTAGAAGTATATAGGATGATTTACGTTTGCAATTATGACGAATAGGAAGTAAATACGATGTTTTGCAAATGCATAAGATGATTTAGAAGTGAATGCGATGATTTAGATTTAGAATGATGACGAATTTAAGGCTTTGGCATGACTATTTATGATTCTAAAACTACAGAAATGATTTGACATACAACAAATCTCATATTATGCTTCAACACATGCATAAAATGAAGGAACTATTATATTCTATGTCTTTAATTTAATCTAATAACTAATCAATTATAAGCACAGTTTATCAATGTAAAATTAATTCTTTATTTATATAAATAAATCACATAAATGCATCAACAATCGATTTAAAGCATTACTAACAAGACTAATAACTAAAAAAGAACTGAAATAAAAACATTAAACAGGAGCGTTCACCTTGCCCACAACACTAACATCCTCGACATCTCCTACATTGCTCAAAATATCGTCGTCTTCATCCATGGCATCCTTCTCCAAAGCTAAAATCTCATCTTCCGTTTCTTTCTCCTTTTGATCCCCACTTTTCTCATCCTTGGCAGCATTATCTTCAGATTTGAAGCGCTTGACATTCATTTCTGCCTTAACTGCAGCAAGTTCAGCTTCAAGTTGCGAAATCCGTTGGTTTTTTGCATTTACTTCTTGGCGACGCGCCTCCTGCTCCCTCTTCCTCTTTGCTGCAAGACCAATGCTGTTACCGAAAGAACAAACTTCACAGTACGGATGAGTTCCTGAAAAAACAATTTTAAACTGTTTCAAACTGCACTTGAATTCTCAATTCACATCATAAGCATCCGAAAATGAATTAATTAAAACTTATTTACTCACGATGGTAGAAGCAGTGACACAAGGGGCACCGTCCCCAACCATTGGCATCCCAGGTGGTTCCGGACAAGGGAATGCCGGACTTGCACTGAGGACAGCTCTCTAAAAACAGAAGACACATTCATATTTTTAATAACTCCACAACTGTAGTCACTTCACAATATAATTAGATGTTCACATCACTCATTCTTGAGTTAAAATCATTTATCACTTAAACTGTCTCCAAAAAATATAATTAAAATGTAAACTGTAAAGTACTTACTTCGTTTATAAACGGATTGCTCCTTCATGGAGAACTGGCAGTTCCAGCAAAACCTATTCCGGGGATAGTTGGGTAATGGTCCAGACATTTTTAAAACGATTCTAAAATTATATGAATACAGAAAAGAAAAGCACCAATATAAATGTAAGGTCCCTGATAACTAAAAAGAGAAGAAGTAAGTGGTAACAGTATAACTGAATGTTTCACAATAACTGAAATTACCTCCGCTCACACAGCTCACAATTGTTGATGTTCACACGTCCACGAGCAAAAACACACTAATGTGCTAACGCTTAGGACCATGCATTTTATACCGCGAAGCAGAGTAGAGAACGGAGTTGAAAATCCCAAAAAATAGAAACGTCGCATGTGTATACGTTTCTCATCATTTGCTTTGAGTAGCGAGTTGGGTTGAAAAAGGCAGGGAAACAACAGAGTAGCCAGTCTCACAGTATGTATAGCAGTGCTCACTGTGAATGCACATTGTGTTCATTGCGCATGGACAAGAAAACGATTTTTCTCTTTCCTTGGGTGCAAAAGCATTTCTGATTGGATGATCGTTTGAGTAAGCCGGTGAGTTGAAATAATCGACTGAGCGCATGTCATTGCATTCGTAAAGAATGGAAGTTCAACCCTGTGAATCACCGGAATTTTCTTTCTTCGACACAGTTGCGTTTTGGATTCTGGATGTATTGGCGAAACCGAATAGTTGCAATTTTAAAAAATCTGCAAAGCCATTATTTTGTCAGAAACTTAATTGAGTGAGTAAAGGAGGAGGGGAGGAGTGTCAACTTGGTCGGTAAGTGGAGTACAGTCAAATCGCTTTTCATTACCTGATGATTAAGTGTTAACTGTTGAATATTTTAATGTGCAGAAACATCTGAGTGTAGTTGGTTTGGTTGCTTCTAATTGCCAACGACGAATCCAGCAAGAAGGAAGGATTGCTTTTTACAGGTATTAGTATCAATTCTGTTTGTATATTTTTTAGCAATTTTTTAAGTAGTTTATTTTAAAACGCTAGAAGCGGATGAATAAAAACATCCAACAGGGTTCATCAATGGCGTGTTTTGTGACATATTTTCAGTTGGCAGCTACAAAACAACGCCAGTGTCAAAGGTGTCGAAAGTTCAAGAGGACTGCGCGGAGGTAAGGTGTTTCAAATTTACTGGCTCATATTAGTGCGATTTTTCTAAAATATGAAGTTTTTTAGGCACAGCATACAAACGACAGGAAGAAGAAATTTCAAAGGACTTGGAGCCAGTGGCAGAAATCGTTTAGATTTCACTTTTGGAGGTCGATTAGACTACAAAACCCAAAAAATGCCACGAAAACGCTCAATAAATTATGAATCTGAGCGCTATTTGCGCACTAAAAGACGGCGATTAGCCACAATTTCCACAAATGAATCTCATTTGACTGAAATACCTGATTTTGTTTCTGATGATTCCATTGAAGGACATTTTGTCGGTCGGCTGGAATTCAAGTGCAATAATTGTGGGGCTTTGCACTTCAAAGATGAAATGCCTTCTGACAAAAAGTTCACCAACTGTTGTCAGAAGGGCAAAGTAGTTCTTGATCCCCTTGAACCGTACCCACAAATTTTGTATGAGCTAATTACAAACCAGCATGCACACTCTAATAATTTTATGGAAAACATTAGAACTTTTAACAGCACTTTTGCATTTGCTTCCTTAGGAGCAGATATTAAACCCCCAGGGGGCCATGGTCCATACTGTTTTAGAATCCATGGACAGTTGTATCACCGAACTGGAACACTACATCCAAACTGCAACTCAAGCAGACAATTTGCACAACTGTACATTCTTGATACAGCAGAAGCATCACAACAGCGTATGGGGCTAATACCTCCTAATACATGTTTAAATTCTTTAGTCGAATTAATTGGCGACCTAATGCATCATTGTAATCCATATGCAAAGGCATACAGGATGATGTATGAGGTGGAGCAAAATTTAAAACAACTTGGACTTCCACACAGTAATGTACAAATGCTTTTAAAGCAAGACCGAAATAGTGATCCGCGAAGGTATAACAACTCAACTGCTAACGAAGTGGCAGTTGTATTTCAAAATGTAGACGGGATGCCTCCTTTCGAAAGAGATTTAGTAATTTACCTGCGTGTAGACCAGAGTAATCCAAATCAATCTGAATTGAAAACCATAAATATTTTGGACTGCAACTTGGATCCAATGACGTATCCGATTATTTTTCCATCCGGAGAACGAGGGTGGAATCAGTTTATAGATCAGAGAGGCTCTGCACATAGGGTTACCCTAAGACAATTTTATTGTTACAGAATTGCTGTTAGAGAAACTTTACATCCAATGTTACACGTTGGAAAGCTTTTCCATCAGTATGTAGTTGACGCGTATGTTAAGATGGAATCAAATAATTTGAACTTTTTGCGCACAAATCAAAGTAATCTTCGCAGCGATCTATATCAAGGACTAATGGATCACATCAATTCAGATTCAAACATTGTTCCGGGTACCAAAGTGATTTTACCATCGTCCTTTTGCGGAAGCCCGCGGAACATGCAACAAAACTTTAAAGATGCTATGTCGATTGTCCAAAAGTATGGGAAACCGGATTTATTTATAACTATGACGTGTAATCCTAAATGGAAAGAGATTATTGAGAGTATGGCGGCCTCTGATCGACCCGAAAACCGACCTGATTTGATTGTACGAGTGTTTAATTTAAAGTTAAAGTCTTTACTTAATGATATTATCAAGAAAGGTATTTTTGGTCAGGTTATCGCTTATGTGTATGTTATAGAATTTCAGAAGAGAGGATTGCCTCATGCGCACATTTTGGTAATTCTTAACCAGGAAACAAAACTATCAACTACTGAACAGGTGGACAATATAGTGAAGGCTGAAATTCCTGACCCGGCTATTAATCCAAAGTTGCACAATTTAGTAATGACAAACATGATTCATACTCCATGTGGGATGGGAACTGCACTTCCTTGCATGGAAAATGAAATATGCAAGAAAAACTACCCAAGAAGGATTTCCGTCAGGTTACTAATGTTAACGTTAATGGGTATCCGCAATACAAGAGGCGCCATGGCACGTCCTACGTTCATAAGAACAAAATCATTTCAAATCAATGGGTAGTTCCATATAATCCGCAATTGCTACTTAAATACCAATGTCAGTCAGGCATTCGGCCCTAAGAAGTCAGGCATTCGGCCCTAAGATACATACATACATACATACATACCAATGTCACATAAATGTTGAAATTTGTGCTTCGTTTAAGAGTGTCAAATACTTATTTAAATATGTATACAAAGGCCACGATTGTGCAAATATTGTTATAACAGAACGAAATCCAATGCTTGACGAGATCAAAACTTATCTCGACACAAGGTACATTAGCGCCCCAGAAGCCTGTTGGCGAATTTTTAGCTTTCATATGCACGAACAGTTTCACACTGTTGTTCGTTTGGCTGTTCACCTGCCCGATCAACAAAGAGTGTTTTTCGCACCAGAAAATATGCACCAATCATTTGAGGAAGCTGGCAGGCGTAATACAACTTTGACAGACTTTTTCCTGCTAAACACAAGAGACTCTGAGGCTCAACAATATCTGTACCACGAAATACCTGAGTTTTATAGATTCTTTAAAAATCGTTGGCAACTAAGAGTAATATTCTCTGGGAATGTTATAGCAAGAATGTATGCAGTTAGCCCTGCTGATATCGAGCGATATTGTTTGCGTCTTTTACTTCTTCACATTCGTGGAGCCACTTCATTTGAATCTCTTAGAACAGTAAATGAAGTTTTACACCCAACATTCAAAGCAGCTGCTACAGCGTTAGGGTTACTGGAGAGAGACGATTTGTGGGAAGATACGCTTCGTGAGGCGAGTTTAGTCCAAAATCAAAAAAGCCTACGGCAGTTATTTGCTTTCATTGTACTAATGAATGAAACATTAAACCCGCCAAATTTGTGGGAAAAATTCAAAGAATCCATGATTGAGGACTTCTGTTTTCGCTTTGGCCATGAGTATGGCGAATGCAGTGTTTGTGAAGACTATGCTTTGAATGATTTAAACGCTACTTTCCGTTGTCATGGTAAGTCTACCTCACATTTCGGACTAAGGACTCCGGACAGTTCACTATCCTACACAGAGGATAGCATTGATCTTTGCCATGAATATGAACTGGCTCAAACAATGAAATCCTCTCTTTATGATGAACAAAAACATGCTTTTGATGTTATTATTTCGGCAGCGATGTCATCTGATCTGACTGCGAAATGTTTTTTTTTGGATGGGCCAGGAGGCAGTGGAAAGACTTATCTCTATAAGTCACTTATTGCGGAATTTCGCAGTAAGCAATTAGTTGTACTTTGTGCTGCATCGACAGGTATTGCAGCAAATTTATTACGTGGTGGGCGAACAGTTCACTCATTGTTTCAAGTTTCGATCCCCGTAAACGAAACCTCCGTGTCGAGGATAAAGTTGACATCACCTGAGGCGGAAACAATGCGTAACTGTTCACTTTTCATTATTGACGAGGCAACTATGATGCTAAACCACTTATTGGACGTTGTCGACACTTTATTGAAAGAGGTAATGGGTAATAACCATCCCTTTGGGGGAAAA
>JAAXOA010003591.1:0-11272 GCA_036561885.1 Salina celebensis
TCTAATCCCGTCCGCCTCAACACCTAGAAAAATAGCAAGGAGGAAGATCCAGTGCAGCAACATAATAGTAGCAGCATCATCACCATAGCAAAACAACATAACAGTCTACGTAAAACATACTTGCGGCGTGAAAGTACAGGGGCGACAGACGGACGGACAGACGGACGGACGGACAACGATAAAAACACTAAGCAGCTTACGCTCCTTAATAAGATGGAATCTACACAAATGACGTATAGCCTAGCATCTCTATATAAGTTTAATGGATTGTATTTTGACATGTGTTTTTACCACCACGGGCAAGGTTTTAGAGTTGAATTGAAGGTCAATGTATTCAAGTAGAGATCAACCTCAGATCTGTATCTTAGCCAAACTCGCCATGGAGGAGGCTTTAGAGAGATACAAGAACGTGACGGATGTAGTGGACACTTGTCACAACGCAGGAATCTCGAAAAAGTGCATTCATTGCAAGTCAATCGCAGTGTTACAAGGATAAAAATACGTTTATAATCAATGATCACCAAATCGCTGGAGTCATCCACCTGCGAAAGTAATCACCATTCACCACCTGCACCATACAACTGCACAATTGAAAAATGTAAGTTGAAGTCACCGATTTAATTAAACACCATGTTCTACAATTATCTTCGCCAACATTATTAAATTAATTGATTTTAGTACGTATTTAGTATTTATGTTTGGGTTTTCCACTCAGCCATTTTACCTAGATGAATATTCTATATGCATCCATACAATCGATTTGTGTACAAGATTATTGTGGATGCAACTATAGTTGGCGTAATATCATGTCCTGATTCCTAATAACCTTGTTGACGAGCTCGGGGATTCTCTTATGGTTAAAAACCAAATGTGCTGTGTTTGTGTTATTCAGAGAATTTGGACACAAAGTTTATAAATCACAAGTTAAGTTCTTTAAAGTCGGTGGTTTTTATTTGGAATTAGTTATGATTAGCTGCGTTATTAGTGGAGACTTACAGTCAAGTTTCTCTTCAACTGTGTTTAGTGACAGGGAGTCACATACAAAACTTTTTGTGGTAAGGTTTGCAGTTAAATTATTTTTAGAATTGGACGTTTGGGATGATTATCTGTCGGAGCGGTTGGTGGAGCACCTTCGAGATTTACAAACAGCTGGTCAAGTTAACTGATAAGATTCGGAGGAATCAAATCGAAGTTTTTGCGAAATGTGGGAATGCAGGAATAAAAGACCATTGGAGTGTACTTGAAAACACCAGGACGGGAAAAAGTATTATCTCGTAAGTGTTGTATTTAAAACATTAATTAATTAAAATTAAAACTAAAACTTTTACCAAATTGTTCTGTGTTGTAATTGGAAGGGTCCTACGGCTCGGGCCCCTTCGTTGTCGAGGCGGCGGCTTTCCTCAGCGAGATTGGGTTGAAGTTGGAGGAACAAAGTGACGAGGAGGAAACTAAAATTGACGATTATCAAGAAGACGATTCAATCGTAAACTGCAGCAAGGATTCAGGAGACAACGTCGAAAACTTGGTGAAGCAAACAGATAATGAAGAGAAAAAGCCTTCTAGTTCCTCCGGAGATTCAAGGATCTTCACGTCGTCATTTCATTACAAAAGACAAGTAATGATCATGAAAATGGGGAAAGTAAGCCGTTTTCTTGTGAAACATGTGGGAATCGATTTTCTACGTCGGGATATTTACGATATTACTTGGTCCATACTCACAAAATGGTGGTGGAGAATAGGCAGGGGCTTCGAAATGTGACGGATCAGCTTCCGGCAGTGCTACATTAATGCGTGATATACAATATTGTTTGCAGCTTATTTAAGCTTATTGTATATCATTATTAATGTAAAAAAAAGTAAACTAATAGTACCAACGTACTAATGCTAAAACTTTTAATAAAAGTACTGTAATTCCTTTCCAGAAATAACAAACTAAAATAAAAAATATGAAACGGTTAACAGGTTTTTTTTTATAGGTGCATGCAGCATGCATCAAACAATTCAGCATGTCCATTTGGTTATGTTATCTTAGATCTGGAATCTGGACTGCAGAATGTGGAGTGTTTGTGTCGCTCTTCCAGTAACTCGGAGACTTGTTTGCAGCATAGCACTAGGACCTGAACGACTACTGACCAAAGTTACCCCGAGAGTTTGACCTTCAGAGGTTATAATCACGAGACCTTGAGGATGCGGAGTTATACGCTTAAGTGTTATAGTGGTATTTTTTTGAAGAATTGCTGTTTTCATTGTTGCTTGGATAATGGCTTCAGGATTTACAATGTGGAACCTTTCGTTGAGAAAGTTCACTTTGATGAGAACTTTTGGGGAAGTGTGGGCTACTGTGAAATGATAAATCGGTGTAATTTGTTCGCAAATCGTGATCGGAGGAAATCGGCGAAAGTACGCAGACAACATAGTTTTTGTATACGACGACATTAAGAAACATTCCGTTCTGGAGTTTACCTTTTCGTAACCGGTTCTTTCCGTTCGATGTCGTCGGGACCAACATGGGGCCATTTTGACAAAAAAAAATCATATAATTTCCTTTCCTTAATCCTCAAAAGTTGTTTACCATTGAGACTAGGTCGGGTCTAAAGGGATTGTGGGAACTGTCACCAGGTTTACATGATTTGTTAGTCTTCCCGGATTTCGAGATGGATCCATACAGATTTTCAATTTAAAGACGACAGAAGCTTTCGTGTCAAGTAGGCCAGTGTCGATAAACGCTCATTAAGGCGAAATCGCATGCCGTTCAATTAATCAGAGTGGGAGTATAATTGCCATGGCTTCCGACAAAGGCACTCTCATCCGTGTTTGAGACTCACAGAAAAGTCAACGTAATGAGCTTCGAAGAGGCTCCGACCCGGCTACTTTGTACTGTAACAATTTCATTTGGACTCGGACTCCTTATAAAGTATCTGCTAATATTGGCTGTCATATTAATTCAACCAGTTCGGTGAAAAATGAAGTACATTGTACTAAACAGCATTGGATGTTTTGGATGATTGTCTGTTGATTGACAAGTTGAGCGGTTGGTGGAGCACTTGTGATGTGTGACGTTAGTTAATCCAAGAATCCTTCGAGATTTACAGACAGCTGGTCAAGTTAACTGAAAAGATTGGGAGGAATCAAAGGGAACTAAGGGAAGTTTTTGAGAAATGTAAAAATGCAGGAAGAAAAGACTCTTGGAGTGTACTTGAAAACAACAGGAAATTTCTGTAAGTAGTATTATGTCGTACGTGTTGTATTTAAAGCATGAATTAACTAAAATTAAAACTAAAACTTTTACCAAATTGTTCTGTGTTCAAATTGGAAGGGTCCACGGGTCGGGCCCCTTCGTTGTCCAGGCGGAGGCTTTCCTCAGTGAGATTGGAGTGAACGAGGAGGCACAAAGAGGCAAGGAGGAAACTAAAATTGACGATTATCAAGAAGACGATTTAATCGTAATCTGCAGCAAGGATTCAGGACACAGCGTCGCAAATTTGTTAGAGCAAATAGATAATGAAGAAAGTAGGCAGTCAAGTTCCTCCAGAGATTCAAATTTAATACCTCCACGTCGTCATTTCAGTACAAAAGACAAGCGTCCGCGGGGTCGACCAAGGAAAACTGAAGAGAAAGCACAAAATCGTAAGAACAAAACAAGCATAATAATATTATTAAAATTATAATATTAAATTAAATGCCTTTTTAATAATTGATTGGCGTTGTACTGTGAAGGTACCTGTCCAGGTAACACAACCCCTAGACCGGAGACCCCCACAGATCCAGAAACGAACTTGGAAGAAATTGTGAAAGAAGAAGTGGAAATTGGCGAGGGTGCTGAAAACATTGATTTGGAGGAGGAGAATGATTGTACTTCAAATGAAAGTAGTTCGGAAGACGACGATGATTCCGATCCGGATTTCACTTCAGAAGGGCTGGTTCCGGACGAGTCTTCTGGTGACAGTGAGAAAAGCGACGATGATGAAATGCTGGAAACATCTGAAGGAAACCGAGGGCGTCGCCGCAGTATGAAAGAAGACACCCCTGAACCAAGAAAAGGAAAAGATGTTCAATTGGAAGCATCAGAGACACAACCGGTGAAGCCAAAACGAGGGCGACCAAAAACAGGAGAGGAACGCCCACCTAAAGTGAAAGTTGCCCGTTGACGAGGGCGGGTTAGAGTAGAAAAGCCAGTGCGGCCTCGTATTTGTCGCTACTATGAAAAGAAGTGCAAGTATTTTAAAAGTAGCGACCTTTATCAAGATCCAGAAACGGGCAAATTCCAGTGTCCATCCTGCGACTACTCCAATAAACACACAACCCAGAGTTAAGGCAGCACTACAGTAAAGTTCACCTCAAGGATCCTCCACCAGCCCGTCTGCGATATCCCTGCACTTGGCCAGATTGTGGGCGTACCTTTGGAAAGCCAGAGGGTTTGAAGTACCACCTGGACAAGCACTACGGCACGCCTCAATTCCACTGCGATCAGTATCAGTGCACATTGAAATTCTACAGGAGAAACGCCTACGTCCGCCATCGTCAGTTGGAACACGAAGGGGGTCGGACAAATAGGCCCTTTGTGTGTGACCAGTGCGGAAAGCGATATGGAGGCAAGGAAGCCCTGTACACCCACACCTCACGTGGGCGTCGCAAAACTAAAAGACGATTGCCAACACAGTTATTTGTGAATATTGTGGAAAAAAGTTGCTACGGAGGGGGGCAAGGTTCACATGATGAGTTTCCATGGAGAAACACTCAATTCGGATGAGACTGGAGGAACTGGAGAAAATAATGCTGTCGCTCTCAAAACTTGCGAGATTTGTGGCGAAAAAGAGATGGGGTTTTTGAGTTTCAAGGTGCACATGTGTGCACAGGGACGAGGCTTTATCTAAGGGAGTCCTCAAGTGTGAAGTGTGTCAGCACGGGTTTTTAGCCAAGAAGATACTGGAGGGACATATGTACTCCAAGCATAAAATTGGGGATTCTTCCATTGTTGAGGGAAGAGCCAAGATCAGGTGGCAATGCGATGTGGAAGGATGTCGAAGTAGGTTCAACGCTGAAAAAAACTTGAAAAGACACATGGAGGGAATTCATGGAGCGGACAAAAGTAAACCTGGTCAGTTTCAGTGTCGCTATTGTGAGAAGAGATTCTTTATACAGTCCAAGCACAAAACTCACGAGCTTCATCATGAGAATGGGGGAAGTAAACCGTTTTCTTGTGAGATATGCGGGAAGGGATTTTCCACGTCGGAATATTTACGATACCACTTGGTCTACACTCACAAAATGGTGGTGGAGAACAGGCAGGGGCTTCGAAATGTGACGGATCAGCACCCAGCAGCGCTAAATTAATGTTCTAAAAGTACTCCCATAGAGAAATAAAACTAGAATATGAAAAGTTTAAAATTTCAGGGTTTTTTTTGTCGTTTGTTTTATTGGTGCATTAAACAATTCACCATGCCAGATTGGTTATATTACATCTGGACTCCTGATACGGGAGTGTTCATCGTTCTTCCAGTTTGCTCCGAGACGTTTGTGTGGACTGGACACCTCCACCTTCTCGCCATCGTAAGTTAACTTTGAGCCGGCATGTGAACTTTACGACTCCCACCACGTTTCAAATGAGTAGACGTTTGTGGCATAGCAGTAGGGCCTGAACGATTGCTTCCTAAAGTTACCACGAGAGTTTGACCTTGAGGCGTTTTAATCACGAGACCTTGAGAATGTGGAGTCATAAGCTCAGGTTTTAGTGGTACATGACGTGGTATTATCAGTTATTTAACCCGTTCTTAATTAATTTCACAACTATTAATGTCAAATGCATTACGATGAATATGCTTCGGGCTTTGACCTTGAACCCTTCTAACTTTCCTGAAGGTACCCGAATTTTTTTCTTCGACAACATGGGTTCATTTTTGGTGGGATGATAGACATGGGTTTAGGACACATCCTAGAAGGTTGTAAATTTGTCATAAATTCATAACGAAAACGCAAGATCCTAATTGGCATTTGAATACAAATTGTTCACTTTAAAAAACTAGCATCGATCTTCCAACTCGGAACACAATATTTGAAATAATAAGCTTTTTCAAACCTGAAACGCCGCATTCGAATAGAACGAAAAGCTTGTAAACAATTTGAAAACATACATATTGCTGCTTCTCTTCCACTTTTTGGGATTAACAATTAAGAAAGCCGTACACAATAAATGTATTGGTTTTTTTACTCGGTGCCTATTTCAAATTCTAGTTTAACTAGAAAAACATTTTTGTGTATGTAATATGCTTGTAACCCTTACTCATATAATGACAATTCGATTATAAATAAATCCCTTTCCCGTTTTACTGGCTTTTTGTTGTTGTTCGCTGGCTTCAGACATGTGCATATGCCCCTTTCACACAACACGATTTTATAAGCCGTCTTCCGTCCTACAACAACAACACAACAACAGATTCCAACAACCTCTACAATAAGAACACAACACACGCATCCAAAGCCACAACACAAAAAGTTTTACCAACACACATCTATTCAACAGTTTTTCACACAGCACAACACACAAAATCTATGCGAAATATTGCCAAAATAGTGTATTTTTAAGAAAAAAACTGAAAATTTAGCATAAAATAGCGAAATTTGGACATATTTCTTTCATTATCTTTTACATAAGTTAATGGCTGTCACGCAGCATAAACACAACACATCTGCATGTGGATTGCACACAACACAACGTGAGTTAGGTAATCATTTGAACAGCTAAAACGCAACACATATTATCTATCCAAAGCTGTATGCGACTCGCACCGTGGCAACTCCCTTTCGTAGCATAGGCGACGGCAACAGTCACTAAATTATTTGGCGACGGCGCGGATGTGCTATAGCCCAGTTTTGTGGTCTCAATGGACTTTTTCCAGATAATAGTGTCCATACATGTGTTTACACGTGTATGGCTGGCTTCATGGGAAAAGTTTTATACCAATCGATTCCTCATGTCCTACAGATGTTCCAAATGATAGTAGTTGTTTAAAGTAACAGTCGTGAACCTGAGATGTCGAAAAATATCGTTTGCATAAGAAGTTTATGTGTTAATTTCTCTCTATTTGGCAACGATGGCTTTTTGGCACATTAGTAAAGCGATCTTCTGTTGCGTGCGGTCTCAAGTTTAATTCCCGGGGGTGTCACGATTTTTTTTTCGAAAATGAATTATCATATCAAAAGAACTATTCTGAACTTCGTACTTAAAGCTTTACAGCTCTATTATTTGGTCGAGCGTTTTGCTCTTTGGATCCAACGATCCAAATATAGAATCGGAGAGGAAATGAAAACCTTAAACACGCACAGTTCTTATGAATCAATGAAGAACCACGGGCTGAATTTAATCTTTCTACTCGCCCAAATAAGCTTACTATTTTAGGTTATAGAATTTAGTTGCCAATGAACAACAATAAGTTTCTATGTGTGTAAATTTCAATACAAAAATTTCGTACAAAAGAATGTCAAGTTAAATTTAGCATGTTTGAGTTTTAAAAACGGTAAATACGCCTGATAAAAACGATGTACCTAAAAATTACGATATTGTGCAGCATTTAGAACCGGTAAACGCACTAGGCTCGTCATGTCTGTGACGGGTACATGCACTGGTATATAATATATGTAATATATTGTTTTTTGCAAAATCGGATTTTCAGATATGCCAAACGAGAAAAAACAAGGTTATTTTAAATCATATCATGTATTTTTGCAGACTACATCATTTGTAGTCATGAGTTGGCTCCAATTCTGAATTACCGAAAAAGCTTTTAATGTTTTTCCATATCCTAATATTCAATAAAAGAAATCCATTAGTGGAATCGGTCACAGTTATATGGAGGGTTTCAAAATCCATATTATACTGCCAGTCTTAAATTACCAGCCAGTGGCACCTAGAGAGAATACTGTCACGTTGTTTAATTTTTACTTAACTTTCTCCAGTATTTCTCTTATTCCGCATTAAAATCCGCGTCTACGTGGCTTTTCTTGCATATTACTTCGTAATAATTTTCTATTTTTATACCTTAACTTACCAAGTTTTGCGAAATCAAATTGTATTTCTCATTATTCGGTTATTTCTGTTCTGGTTGCTGATGATCAACATACACAGTTGGCAAAGTCGATGGTCACTTGTAAATTGAACTCAGTCAAGTTGTGATATCAATATCATATAAAGCATTTAAGCTCACAAATAGAAAAGGAGCTGAGTAGAAATGTCGGGGAATATTGAGAATTTTAGCTACTCCGGTTGGCAGACGCCCTTACTTTCCCATTCCCTACGACTGTACCAAGTAACTTTTGGACGCCTTCCACATTTCTCTGTGCAGATGGTATCGGATAAACAACAACTACCAAAACTTCTCGCACCTAGGCGTACATTCGGTACATTCTGCAATCTACTATTTTGGGTTTTAAATGGCACCCTGATTGTTTTCGCCTTGCTGAAAAGGCTTCTAGTCCCTGATAGCGCTCACAAATGGGACGACTCTTTGGAGGTCTTAAGAATTGCAACAGTTGTGCTGTCCCTCTCTTGCACAATAGTTTCTTCAATTGTGCCAAGATATATGCTGGTCTCAGGAGGTTCTATATATTCCAACGCAGCAGACTACGTCTTCACAAGAAACTCTTCAAATCTCAATAATGTTCCGATTCACTCCGACGTCATTGGCCTCATCTTGTTTTACCTGACTACATTAAATATTTTGCTCGGAATACCTGCGGGACTAGTTTTTTGGCTTAATCAACTGGACCCATGTACATTCATCTTGAAAGAGCTTCTTGGTCCTAACAATGAGTTACAAATAAGGTTTCTATCATTCGGATTAATTCTGTTGACGTTTAGTTCCTTTCATCGTGACACTTGTGCAGTATCAATATTTCTGGTGTATCTTGGGACGTCTTTTCAAACCATTCTTAAAGACTTGCGTTCACGTACAGTGTGGAGCTTGAATAGATCATTGGTACTGTCCTCGGCGTATAAATGAGTTTGTGGCGACTCACGGTTTTTACAATGCATCTTTATGAGGCCGGCTGCTGCACATAATTCACAAATGAAAAGCCCAATGCTTTGTAGTAGCCCAGATGGCAGGTCGGTCTGAGTCGCTACAAACTCATTTAAACGACTTTGGCTGTAATATCAATGGAATACATCAAGTTTTGGCTGGTTGTAGACATATTAGCAACAGCGATTAATCAGATTATTTTCAGTATTTGTGTAATGTCTCAAATCATTCTAACAATATGTGCGTGGATAACCGTTTGTGCTTTTAGTGTTGCTCCTGTATTTGTAGTCATAACTCTTTCCATGTTTTTTATTGGATTGTTTGTAACCATCGACTTTACTTTAAGCTTCTCACAAACATCAGAGAAAATTCGATCGATGTAATAACTACGAATATAAGTCGACTTCGTATGATTCGAACGCTACGAGCAAAAACATGTTCATACCGATGGGCAGCAGCACAGCCACTGTCGATAAAATGTGGGTCACGCTTTCACTTTACTGACGATGCACGAAATATTTACATGCAGATTTTATCAAATAATATTACTAATGCGATTCTTCTTATACCAGTCTAATCTTAAGTTATAATAAATAAAAAAACAAGCATAATAAAGTTGTATTGAACCCAAAAATTAATTTGTTTTTTTAACTGAATGCATAGTTCAAACTACTACCAAATATATGATATGATCATTGATTTATATGTAATATATATATGATTATAATAACTCGTATTATTATGTATTTATTTCAAATTTTTACTTACTCGTATCAGAAAATGATTCCATCAACTTTGCCATACATGCGGATGTCGTATCTCTGTAGAGTTAGTTGCCATGCAGCTACATCATTAAAGTTAAAAATACATATTTGGTAATAGAAAGTTTACCCGACCCATTCTAAAGTTAAGCTTTAGCCAATTTATTTTCAATTTAATATGGCTTTAGCCTGAAATTTACATATATAGTTATTGATTTGAAGATACAAAAATAGGTATTGTATTCTGTCATAACAGGCATTCTGTCATAGCATTAATATTTTTTAATCAGCGCTGATTCGTACTGAGAAGGAGACTGTTAACTCAAAAAAACTAACCAAAACATTAAATGACTCGTTCCTTATCACCTCCGTTCCGCCGTCACTCTTTTCTCGCCCCTGTTTCATTGTCCACGAGTGCGTCATAGCTTGGTAAACTACGAAAAGGACATTCTGGAGTGCATACAAGTAGAACGAACTACTTGGCAAACATTACGCTCTGAGTAGCTACACACAATGGAGTTCTCTATCACCAAATCACGAAATCACAACGAAGTGAACACGGAAAAGAGCGTTTTTGGGATTGTCACTCAGATTCTCAATTTAGCTTGCATCGAGAGCTCGAAAAGTGCAAAAATCTGCTGACCACGGGTCAAATATCGATACCCAGCATGTTTCCTTATCGAACAGGCACAGAATCCCGAGTTTTACTTGTTTACACACATATCATTCATATCATTAGGTTCAACTTCCCCATTGATCACCGCAACGTTTGCAAATTTCCAGGACAAATTGACATCTACGATATAATTTCTGACCGATCCATGTACTTTCAATCATGGCTTATGAATAATTTTCGTGATTCAAGATCGGCTCTGCCTTCAGCTACATTTTTCAACAACTCATTACATCGTAATCGATTTGTTTCATGTGGGGAGCTTAAATATGCAAATTACTCTTTCAAGGAAATATTTGACGTATTCGATGCTTATACCTGGATATTATTGTGTTTTAGCATGTTCCTAGTTGACAGCATTTTTGAAACAAAAGTGTTCGAAACTTGCGAGTTGGAGTAATTTCTGGCTTCATGGAGGCGCAGGCATACCAAATTTTTGTCGAACAAGGGTCTTCCTTGAGTCAACTACATACGTGCTGATTATCATGGACTGGAATGGGTTATCACAGCATGGGTAGCTTCACTTAATATGAGCAATTCATTTAAAAGCGTAAATGTCTACAAACTCACACAATCGAGTCGAGGGCACCAAAGATGTACAAGACTCTTGATGACCTTGAAAACAGACTGTACATATTAATGGGTGACTTCAACTTAAAAAATCATGCATACAAAAAACTTGTAAATATACTTAAAAAATATGGAGCTTCACAAATCATCAAACAAAACACCAGAAAGGATGCAATACTTGACTTGATCATCACTAATAGAAAAGAAATGTGCACAAACACGAATGTAATGGATCTACACATCGCTGACCATTC